>PVIA01006137.1:0-102371 GCA_004024845.1 Tonatia bakeri
TTGAGTGTGCCTGTCTTACTTCTGACTCTGGACACTTGCTCCTGCTTTTTCTTCTGCTAGAATTGTCTCCCTTCATATGTCCCAGTGGCTTCCTCTCTAACATTCTTACTCACGAGCAGAGCCACCACAGTGAGAGCTTCCCTGCTTAGTATTTAAAATTGCAGTCCTCCCACACTCCCTGTTTCTACTGAATTCTTCATTTAAGATCTTTTCATGTAATGTATATAATATATATGTATACACACACACAGTTGTGAATACATTGTTTATTCTTGTATTGCTATTTATTAATAATTGTATTTTCCATACAAACAACTGTAAACCTACTTTTGTCCTACCCTATGCACGCGCGCGCGCGCGCGTGTGTGTGTGTGTGTGTGTGTGTAGGAGAGACAGAGACCTCCTTCCCTTCAGTGTCATTTTGTTACAATGTTGATGAGGTGCTGTAGGGACTTAACTCTTATTTGTATCCTTTAGCCTGTGGGAAAACTGGTTTTGTTACATGTTGTTTTGCCATAGGTCCAAGAACCTATTGAAGACATTAAGTGAATGTTATTATCCTGTTGTTTATAGCAGGGGTGTCAAACTCATTTTCACCTGGGGCCACATCAGCCTCATGGTTGCCTTCGAAGGGCTTAATGTAATTTTAGAACTGTATAAATGTAACTACTCCATAACAGTTAAGGGAGAGCTTGGCGCTGCTGCTAGGTAGAAACAAGATGCCGGGTCGGATAAAACAAGGTGGAGGGGTGGATTTGGCCTGTGGACCTTGTGTTTGTCACCTGTGGTTTATGGTCTGACTCCCCTGCCTTGCAACTTGCTTCACAAGGGCAGGGAAGTTTGTGTGGTTCTCTGCTGTTTTCTTGACACCTAGAGCAGTAACTAGCACACAGTAGACATTGGTTCAATGAATAGGTAGATTGCTGTGACTCTGATGTGTTCTACATTAGATCTTCCTTTTGTTTTTGTTGAAGTATTTCTTACCATGTTGCCTGTTTAACTGAATTGAACTGTGGATCAGCAGAGATGCTTTCAGTGTGTTTGACTTTCTTAATGGAGGAAACTGTCTTCTTTTTTGGGAGGAGAGGGCAAAGTGAGTGTGTTCCTAAATCTGTCTGAATCGTCAGCATGGATACATGCAGGAAAAACTGGCACCTGTGAGGAGCTGGAGACCCTGGCAGCACAGATTATGACCTGAGCAGCAGGTTGGGATCGAGTCAGATGGGATTCACCTTTGGAAAACCTGCCTTAGAATCATTGGCCAGGGGGGCTGTGTGCAGATGATATCTTCTTAGTTCTCCTTCTGAGGTCTGTAAGGTGGGTGAAGTGACTTCTTTCTGGTTCACTTTATTGACTTGTTGAAAGGAAGGATCAAATGGGATTACTACAGGCATCTGTAAACTCCTTATTGTTACAAAGATGCTGCTGTTGTATTGTCTAATTTGTAGATCATTGCTACTAGATTGAAGTGACAACTACCTTCTCAGTGCCATCTGGTTTCTGTCTGGGTTCCTTGTCTCAAATGTCATATTAATGTTGAATGTTGGCCATTGTAGAATGAGGTTTGGAAAAATTATAATTCTATAGGAAATACAGATAAAAATATTTATATCCTCACTGAACTATATATTAGAGCCAAATGTAAATGGTAATTGGATTGACTTTTGCATTGTAATCCAGGGTTCTTAGTTACCTTAAAGTTGGGCTACACACACATGTAGTTGATGCCTTGTCTATCATTTATTTTTTTTTATCCTCACCTGAGACATTCTCCTATTCTCTGCCCCCACCATTGCTTTTAGAGAGGAAGGGAGAGAGAGAAACATCAATGTGAGAGAGGAGCATTGATTGGTTGCCTCCTGTACTGCCCTGGCGGTGTGGGGAGGGGAGTCACATGTGCCTGGACCAGGGATCGGACCTGCAATTTAGGCATGTGCCCTAACCAGGGGTTGAACCCACAAACCCTTTGGTTATGGGATGATGCTCCAATCAACTGAGCCACACTGGCCAGGGCTCTGTTGTTTTTTTAATTTTTCTTTCTTACTCTTGGCAGAAACAACTCTGATTTCTTTGTGAATAGAAACACGGTATATGATTTTTAAGGAGTTGTGTGGAATGTACAATTTGGACTTCTCTCTTTTTGAGTGCTAAAATAATATTTTTACACAATTTCCTAGAGTAGTTATCTTGGTTACCATAGGAAGAATGATCTTTTTCTTAAATTTATCAGAAGTCTGTCTGTCGTACATTTGAAAGGTTTTCAGCCTAAGCTCCTTGCTCTTTTTGGACTCCCAGTAGACCTAGGTATGTTTTCAATGCCAGAAGAATGTTTTAACAACTGTGTCAACTAATAATTTTCTCTCTTGCATGATTGGCTTGTTTATGCCTTAAACTTAACCTTGATAGAGAAAGTAGTATGTCTCTTTCTGTATTTTCAGTTGCTGACACCAGTGGCTTACTGGGACTTGGGAGTTTATTACTGTCTGTTTAACAGATGATTCATCTAGGCAGGAATTTTGTAGGCACTAGAATAGTTTTTCATTTTTTGGAAATATGTTTAGAAAATTACAATCCTATCTGAAAGCATATTTGCTTTATAGAAAGAAGGGAGTGATCTCAGTTTATACTACATGCTTTTACCTTTCTAACTTTGCTTGTAGAATGTCAGCATTATTGCATCTTCATCGGTTTATTTAATACCAAGGTTGTTAATATTTTTTTATTTTCGTGAATGCCTAAGGGTATTTGACATGCAAAGGGAAGGTCCTTTCTGGTATCAGGTTTGACCTCGGAGTTTTGGAGAAAGTATATGATAATTTTTATGTTTTTTTTGGCCCGACCAATGAGAATTTCCTTTGCTTCTGAAACATAATTGCAAACTGATTTGTTTGTTGTTGTCAAAGTCAAGAGGACCAATCTTTTGTTTTTTTACCTGGCCCTAGTAACATGAGAAATGGGTGGTTTTCTTTTGCCTCCTTTTTATCAGCTGCCTCCTTTTATTTATTTTTTTCATTGGAGTGTTGAGGGCAAGGGCCTTGAGTTATTCCCTCACTGTACTTTCAGTTCCTGATGACTGGCACGTAGATAGTGTTTGGTATTGTTGAACATATTAGATGAGATCGTTGGGAAGATGATTAAAGAATGCAAAAGATAAATTGCTGGTTATTATGTCTGTTCCAAAACTGACCTATAAAATTTCATGACCTCCCATGAAATTTTTATTAGAATTGGTGTTAGGTTGGAGTTTGGTATTATTCACTCTTCTTATTTTAAGCTCTTAACTTTACACTGCACTTGTTGGGTTTAGTTCTGAGGAGGAGTTTATTAGGGGGAAGCTATGAATAGTAGGAATTTGGAAGAATGTAAAAACCACCTAATATTTCCTAAAGATAGAAGGTTGTTTTAGAAGCTGTTATGTTTGGTTAAGGTAGAGATAATATATCTTTAGAGAAACCTTTTTTTTTTTTAATAAATGAAATCAGTCACCACATGACCTTTCATGTCCAGCTTTTAATATTTTTTTATTTACTCTTAGAGGGGAAAGGAGGGAGAAAGAGAGGGAGAGAAACATCAATCGGTTGCCTCTCACATGCCCCCTACTGGGGACCTGGCCTACAACTCAGGCATGTGCCCTGACTGGGAAACGAACCAATGACCTTTTGGTTCTCAGGCCAGCACTCAGTCCACTGAGCCACACAAGCCAGGGTGAGAAACCATTTTTCTTGGAAAATAACTAGAGTAGTAGACTTAGAATATGTGAACAATTGTAATCAAAGGCAAGAAAATCTTACTTTGGAGTTGTCACTTTTATTTGAATCAACTCTTAAGTTTATTGTTGGGAGGGGCTCTGGAAATTCAGAGAAGTGACTAGAAAGTGTCTTAAGAAGATAGTAACACTGAGATATCCTGAGACATTTTCCAAGGCTATCTAAATTATGTTTTTTTTTCAGGTGGTAATAATTTTTACTGTAGATTCTTTTCTTTTAGGTTAATTTTATGCTGTGAAGTGCCTTTTGTATCATTGTACCCATTATGTGTTGTCTACTAGGGTATACTTTTTCCTTAAAAAGGAAAAAATAATTGATGTATAGAAAGCATAGTTCATCTTATGCATTAGACTTTTTTTTTATTATTGCTGTTGTAGAAGATTCCAAACCATATGCTAGCTGAGGCCAAATCTGGATATAATTAATTTTTTAAAATCACTTGTACTGTTTTTTTTCTATGGCTTGTAAGAAATTTTTAGGGTTAAAACAGGAGTTAGAGATTCATTTAACAAGCATTATTTTAGGAAAAATGTATGAGAAAATGATAAAGTAAAACCAATTTCTCTCTCTTTTCTCCTAGCATTTTTGAAACATTGGGGTTGTTGGAGTGGTTGGATTTTCCCTGGAATTGAGTGAGAAATTCAGAAGACTGAAGCCCAGGCTTACTGTCTACCTTTCACGGAGGCCTAGCCGTGAGAGGACAGAAGAAGGCACGTGGCGAATCATGACAGCTGACAAAGACAAAGACAAAGACAAAGAGAAGGACCGAGATCGAGATCGGGACCGAGAGAGAGATAAAAGAGACAAAGCAAGAGAGAGTGAGAATTCAAGGCCACGCAGGAGCTGTACCTTGGAAGGAGGAGCCAAAAATTATGCTGAGAGTGATCACAGCGAAGATGAGGACAATGACAACAATAGTGCCACCACAGAGGAGTCCACAAAAAAGAACAAAAAGAAACCACCGAAAAAAAAGTCTCGTTATGAAAGGACAGACACTGGCGAGATAACATCGTACATCACTGAGGATGATGTTGTCTACAGACCAGGAGGTGAGGAGCATTATTACATTGGGGTCTTTACCAAGTGTTTGTGGAGGGGAAATGACACCAGCATGCAGGTGCGTTTTCACCTGGTGAGGCAGACATGGAGCCCAGAATGGTAGATGGCATTGTGGGTGGGCAAACTCAAGGTAGTAAGCATACTGACCCACTTTTGGCCAGTTGGATTTACTTGGTTCTTTCTTGTGTCAGTCGCCACATTGTCTTTTCTCCTGTTTTTTGTTTGTTTGTTTGTTTGTTTGGTGGTTTTTTATTTTTATTTTTTTTGTGCACTTGTCAGTTCTCCCCTTGTTTTCTCCTGCTGGTGCCTCTCTCCTCTAGCCTTCAACATCTGCTCAGTTTTTGTTTTAAAGATTTTATTTATTTATTTTTAGATAGGGAAGGGAGGGATGGAGAGAGAGAGAGAAACATCAATGTGCGGTTGCTAGGGACCACGACCTGCAACCTAGGCTTGTGCCCTGACTGGGAATCGAACCTGCGATGCCTGGTTCGCAGCCCACGCTCAATCCACTGAGCTACACTGTCCAGGGCAAGCTCAGTTTTCTTACTTGGACTTCTTCACTCAGATTAGGGTGTCGTGACTCTGGTGGGACCAGTAAACCTTATGATTCTTGGAGACAGGAAATTTTACATTGGCTGCAGAAGAGACCAGAAGCTAGAGACTTACTTTTAATGACCTTCAGACTAAGGTTTATTTCTCCTCAGAACCTTCTTTTCTAAAGAATTGAGCGTTAGGCTCTCTAATCAGTAATACTAGATGAAGCCAAGTAACCTGCTTTGTTTTTCAGAAAATATACTATGTTCATTCAGTATACTGAGGTTTTATAGCACTGTTCAGAGAAGACACACATCTGGTTTTCAGATGAGGTGTAGGGAAATAAGTGATTCAGAACCTGTTGGGCACCAACAAAACCTTCCTTTTTCATTTAATGTATTATATGTATTAATATACTTTTCTTACAGAGGTCAGTAAAACTAGCTAAAAATCATTTTTTAATTACTTTTTAGTGCTGAGGAATGACATGAGTTTCACATGAGCTGTAATTAATAGATTAGTGCCCCCCCCATTTGAATTTTGTCCAGGAAATGGAGATCATAAGGTAATTGTTGTGTCGATAACCTGGTATAGCTGCTTGACTGAGGAGTACTGTAACTGTTTTGAACTTTGCATAAAGTGTCATTCTTTCTGTGCCCCTGCCCCAGGAATCAGTTTTGAATTTCTAAAGAATCAGTATTCTAATTTATACCGGTAAACTTGTATCCACAACTACAATTTCTTGGTTGATATTATTGGAAGGTATTTACATAATATAAAATGATCACAGTTGAGGTTGTAGGGAGATTAAAGGTCCGCTGTAGAGATTCAATAATGTGTAGGTCACCCTACTGTCAGTGTCTTTGATTCAGACTTAGATATTAGACAGTAAGAATTCCTTAGGCACCAAAGACTGTCTCGTCACAGAGCACAAAATGCTTGCTATAGACCTATTTAGTTCTAGATCATGAGAAAGGAACAGAATGTGTTAAATATAGATTATAGTGATAACTTAAAATAAGATCGTATTTGTTATCATTTTTTCTTGATACATAATAATTCAGTGTGGTAATGTGATCATTTCTATCATTGTCAGAAAGCCAGATGCCTAATGCAGTATTGAATTCCAGCCTTTCTCAATGGAATTTAACTCCTGTGTCAGCCACGATACTTCCCTCAAATGTTTGCAGTCAGATATGTGTGGGAAATGCTGCACACAGTGCCCCTCTTGTGAGAGTGTCATAATTCATGACAGAAATTCTGCAGTTACGGAAACCTCCTTACTAGTAAAAAAAAAAAAGAAAAAAAAAAAGAAACCCAACCCTGCCCTTTTCTCCATTTATGGAACTATGGCATACTGTGTCTTCTGAATATCTCCCTAAGAAAAGCCAGTTTTGAGAAAATAGTTTGGCAACTGTTGCACATCTGTATTGCACCTTCTACAGGATGATAGGAAGTCCTTCCTGCTTGATGTTTAGAAGAGTGTGCGGTGGAGGGAGGTTGCTAAGGGCTCGCTTACAGTGCTTTGGGAATAACTGAGGACCCTTGTAAAATGTGAAAAGGATAGCTCTCTTTGGATGCTAAATATCTTGTTATAAAAGATCTATAGAAACCAAAAATGACCACTTTGTGCGAAGGGCTCCTTGTGCTTGGGTGGGTGATGTTGCTGTGGCCTAGGGTTTACACCCTGCCAGGTCCAGTGGATGCTTGACTCTTTGGTAAGGAGACTGTCTTTGACCTCATCAGTGGTTTCTTTTCTTCTTGGGGGATGCATTCAAAACTAAATGACTTTAGTTGCCTTCTTGAAAAAGCTTCTTTCTAAACGAAGGGTCGTTATATATTGCCTATTAGGTTTATCTAAACTGAAGGATCAGAAGGAGGGTACTATGATTAGGTTCTCAAATGGGACTGGATTTCTTTCCTTTCCTTTGTCTTCATTTCTGGTCCTTTTTCTTTCCTCGTGCAGAGTACTACAATAACGTCTTTTGTTAGTGATAAAAAACCATTATCCTCGCCCAATTGCAGAGATTTAGTATGCTTAGTTGTATCTTAATGTTTAGGTGGGAACTCTATGGGACATTGTAAGGGATTTCTTCAGTGTATTATTAGTTCTTGAATGGTAGATCTTTTATGCTCATTTGTTTCTGTAGGGTGTAAAGCACAGATTTTATCTTTTTGCTTTGTACTCTTTTGAATTGGTTTTAATGCTTAGATTAAGTGTAAACTATAGGTACCTCCTAAATGTCATTAAGAATGAGTCAAGTAGTGAGTGATACTGTGAGGATAAAAATAGACTGTTATGTAACTACCTTTTATCCTAGGGGAACAGGTCTATAATCAGATCATTTAGCCTGAGAAGAGTGAGATTTTATTGACAAATTGGGTATTACTTAGAATTTAACACTAGCTAAGGTTTAACTTCATGCATGTCATAACCAGCTTTTTTGCCCTAACTCCTTATCTCTGGAATTATCTTCACTTTGTTCACAGGAACTCAGCATAATGGACTTTTAGTTACACTGTCCAAGTTACCCTCTGCCTTGGGGCCTTTGTGCTTGCTGTTGCTGCAGGCTAATGAGCAGCCCCCATACACACACAGACATACTTATTTACTTCCTTATTCTTTCTTCAGCTCTTCCTTTCTGGGGTCTTTGCCTTTCCTCACCCAGGTTACCCAGCTTTCTTTCATAGATACTGTTACGGCATTATGCATCTTTTAGCACTAGTGATTTTCTACTTTTTTTCTGTTACTGTTTTAGAATCAATAGGTCCTTCATATAAGCAGCAGTTCTGTTTTTTTTTTTTAATCGTATTCCTGACATCTATGACAGTAGTGTACCCATAGTGTGCATTCCACATTTGTTGAATAAATATATTTTTGAAAATCTTTCAGAAATCTATTGACTGATTAATGATGTAGGAATTAGAATAATGCTTCTGGAAGTCAATTTTGAATCATTTATTTCCCAATGAATGATTTAACAGACTTGTTCTAAAATTAAAAAAAAAAAAAACAACTTTGAGGGGCTCTATTATATTTTGCCCCTGTCTAAATTCTTTGCTGTCTATCAGCCATTACTCTGCTTTTGAGAAGACTGTCATGATAAATCGATTTATCACACAGCTGTGTGCAGTCTGATTTCCCTTTTGGGCATTTTAGCATAGTTTACTGATTTCTAAAGTTTGCTCTGTGCAGCATATTACTTTCTTTATACTATCTCCCCTCCCCCCACAGTTTAGTTGAGATATAATTGACATATAAAATTGTTTGTACCTTGCAGTGCTTTTATATATGTATATATTGCAAAACGATGACCACAAATATATATAAGCTTACATCGTCACATTTTGTTTTATGGTGAGGACTTTAAAAATCTACTCATAACTTTTAAATATACCATGCAGTGTTAATTAGACTCATCATGCTACATATTATGTCCCCTGAGTTTATTCATCTTAAAACTGGAAGTTTGTACCCTTTGGCCACCTTTACCCATACCCCATGCCCCCACCCCCCATCACTAATCTGCAGGCTAATGAGCAGCCCCCATACACACACACTCTGTTTTTATGAGTTTGCTATTTTTAGATTCCACATATAAGTGAGGTCATATAGTGTTTGTGTTTTCCCCCTTCTGACTTTTTCATTTAGCAAAATGCTCTCAGGCTACAGCCATGTTGTTGCAGATGGCAGGATTCTCTCCTTTATTTTATGACTGAGTATATTGCATTGTATATACACCAGATTTTCTTTATTCATTCTTCCCTCTATGGACACCTAGGTTGCTTCCATGTCTTGGTTATTGTAAATAATGCTGAAATAAACACAGGGATGCAGATGTATCTTTGAGATAGTGACTTAATTTCCTTCAGTCATATACCCAGTAGAACTTGCAGGATTATATAGTAGTTATATTTTTGCTTTTTTTTTTTTTTTGAGGAACCTCCATACTGTTTCCCACAGTAGCTATGCCAATTTACATTCCCATCAATGGTGTATCCATTCCTTTCGGTTAGAGACTATTCCTGACCCAGGTATACAGTAAAAAATTCAAATTATTTGAAGTTATTTTTTTTTTCCATTTTAGCATACTGATTTTGTTCTTTTGCTAAAGAAACATGTTCTTTAAAAAGTGATTATTAAGCTGGTCCTCCATTTCTTGTATTCTGTCATAATATATCAACTAATAATTTTATTTGATCTCTCTGGAGTATTTACCCTGAATATTCCTAGAAAAACAGAAATCTCCATTACATATGAGAGGAGGAAAATCAAGGTTCAGGATTTTCAAGTTCGGTATATCTGTGTTCCTTCTACTTTTTGAACAAAGTGTGAAATTTTGCATGAAGGTAAATTTTATACATAAAAGACAAGAATTTTTAAGTTCATGGTTTATAAAATCTTTGGTGAAATAAAGTTATTTTTTTTGTTTCCAAATTTTCCTCATTCTTGTTAGAAATTGGGGACTTGAACTGAAAAAGGACCGAGAACCTAGAATTAACTATACATTGGTCAGGATAGAAGATATGCTTTTAAAAGGAAAAGTGAGACAGGTTTTCAGGGCTTGAGATTTTGATGTGAAATATAGCACATAGTTGAAGAGGAATAGAGGCAACCATAGATTTAAATTCCAACCAGTCTGTTGGGAACAGTTCGGATCTTCTGAAGTGCCCAATTGCAAAGGAAACTGTGAACTTGGATGCAAATAGACATGAGGGAGTGAGAGAGCTGTGCCCATGGATGGTAACTAATCACTTTCCAAAGCACTTGCCCTCTTTCTGCATTGGGCTTGCTTTACTTATTTTGTTTCTATTCCTTAAAAAATTCCCTACACACCCTGGCTGATGTGGCTCGGTGGATTGAGTACCCACCAGCCTGTGGACCAAAACGTTGCTGGTTCCATTCCTGGTCAGAGCACATGTCTGGGTTGCAGGCTGGATCCCCAGTTGGGGGTGTGCAAGAGGCAACTAACTGATCAATGTTTCACACATGGATGTTTCTGTCTTTCTCCCTCCTTTTCCCTCTTTCTAAAAATAAATAAATAAGTAAAATATTTTTTTTTTTAAAAGAAGTCCCTATACAAACTAGTCATTGTTTGCCTGTTACCCAGAAGCCAAGGGCTCACAGCTAGTTTGTAAGATGACATGGGACTGACTGTGAGAATTGGTGAAAGCCAAGAATGGATGAATAGTTGCATAAAATACTGAAATAATACAAAAACCAAACATACCTTTCTTGAGAGAAAAAGAAGAAAGGGGTAAGCCTGTTTCTTAGAAAATGCATGATACAATTACTGTTGATCCTTGCAACAGTCTGGGGGTTAGTGCTCCTGATCCCCCTGCACAGTTAAAAAATCTACATATAACTTTCAACTCTCCAGAAACTTAAATACTAATTGCTTCTTATTGACCAGAAGCCTTATTGATAATATCAACAATCAATTAACAAATATTTTGTTTGTTATGTGCATTATATATGTTAATGTGCATTATTAGGGGGAACCCCCCAAAACTGGAATTATCTTCTGGAGGGCTGGGCTGGGCCTCTTGTAGGACAGGCTTCCCCCGATAAGTGCATGTTCTAGGAACCCACTGTATCAGTGCACCAGCTGGCATTGTGAGAGGCTGTGGTCAGCCTCAGTGAATATTTTTTGAAGACTCCCTCAATGTATTTGTTCATTTCATGATGGGTGATTTATGAGCACACCTCCCCACACCAAAAGCTGAGTGAGTGTTCAGCAGTTTTTGGCGGGGGAAAAAAGGGTGTGACCCTCATGTCCTACCCTCCCTATTCAACGGATCTAGGCTTCATGGGGTTTTTGTTTGTTGTTTGTTTGTTTGTTTCCCTGGATTAAAAAAGTCCTCAAAGGGAAATGTTTTGGCAATCTGGAATCAGTGAAACAAACAAAAAACTGGCAGAAACACTAAAAGGCATCAAAATGAATGAATTCAAAAACTTTTCTGAGCAGTAGAAAAAAAATCTTGATAGATATATTGCACCAAATGGCGAGTATGTTGGAGGTAACTGAAGTTTAAACATATAAGAATAAATTTTACATTTTTTTAAAAAGATTTTATTTATTTAACTTTAGAGAGGGAAGGGGGGGAGAAAGAGAGAGAGAGAAACATCAGTGTGTGGTTGCTGGGGGCTGTGGCCAGCAACCCAGGCATGTGCCCTGACTGGAAATCGAACCTGCGATGCTTTGGTTCACAGCCCGCGCTCAATCCACTGAGCTACGCCAGCCAGGGCAATTTTACACATTTTTTATAGATGAATTCCATTTGTGGGGGTGGGACGGGGTGGGTTCCTCCTTGTATCCTGCATTCTGACAATGAAGTAAACTAGAGAAAATAAAATGTTATTAAGAAAACCATAAGGAAATTCCATGGCTGATGTGGCTCAGTGGGTTGAGTGCTGGCTTGTGAACCAAAATGTCACTGGTTTGGTTCCCAGTCAGGGCACATGCCTGGGTTGCAGGTCCAGTCCCCAGTTGGGGGTGTGCGAGAGGCGACTAGTTGATGTTTTTCTCACACATCAATGTTTCTCTCTCTCTCCCCTTCTCTCTAAAGATGAATACATAAATAAAATCTTTAAAAAGAAAGAAAATCATAGGGAAATGAAAATACAGTTACTGTTTCATTGAAAAAAATCTGTATATAAATGGAGCCATGCAATTCAAACTCATGGTATTCAGGGGTCAGCTGTACTTGGCTCTTTTTCTTTTGTTTCTACTCCTAAAATTAGTTACATCTTGTCTGCTTTTGAAAATTATTTATCTCTTGTTTAATGTATATACACAGAATGACTGTTAAGAAGGTAAATGTGTAGCAGTTATGGGAAGTTAGCTGAGTGGGGAGAGGTAAATTGTTCCAGACTATTTAGGCTAATGCTGATTACTGGGTTGGAACCCTTTACTCAGCATCTGAAAGGGAAAATACATACTTTCCATGATCTAGGAAAAGTGAGCATGTTCTATTTGTTCAAGTTTTTTAAATGCGAGCTAGGAAATACTGGCTACATCACACAAAAGGTAATTTGTTAGCAAGACAACTCACGGAATGATGGAAGCTTGCCTGGATTGAGGGCAGTGCTGATGTTTGGTCGGTGGGAACTGCTGGCCACTCCATCTAGGTGCCACCACTGCAGTGGGTGCCACTCAGCATTTTCTTGTTCTTCCTGTCACTCAGCTCAAGTCCTAGTCTCAGAAGAGTAAACTCAGTTGGCCAGGTGTAAATTTTATGTCTGTGTCTTAGATTAAAAAAGACAGAAAACTTGATTTATTGCCCCCCCCAAAACTGCACAGTGAAATTAGGGAGCTATTCAATAGGGGAAATAGATGCAGGGAGGCCAGGAAAACAACACATGTTCACTATATTCCACTTAATCAGGAGGCTCACACCACAGCACTAGATTCAAAGAGAACTTGTAACAACATATGATATTTATAAATAGTTTGTTTTGCTATGCATGTGATAGGTAAATAGAGGGATGGCATCAGTGGAATGTATAATTGGTGCTGGTTCATACACAGCTTTTCGTAGATAGAGGGCTGAGAATAGAGAGAGAATTATAATGTATAATTACATGGTATAATGTAGAATTGATTATACTTTAGCAGAAAAAGAAAAAGTAGGTGAGAATTTAAACCTTAAGTTTGGCTGTTGCACTGGCAAGAGCCCTTTCATCTTTATTTAAAATGAAATGAAAAAATGAGCACTTTAATCCTAGGGTGCACCCCCACTGTACTCTCTGTGTGGCAGGTTGCTTTGCTTGCTGTGCTCACCTTCACAAAAGCCCCTTGTTAATCTGCATTGTTTTGGTGCCTCCAAGCCAGCATCTGTTGTTTTGTAAGGCAGTGTTCAGCTACTTTAGGGTGCCTGCTTGTGCTATCTTGTTTCTTGAGATTATAATTATTGATTATTCAAAAAAATAGTAATCTGATTTCAGAGTTGTATAGATTTTGAGTTATCTGCCCCTTATGCTGTATTCCCCTTCCCGCCATGTAAAGGGAAAAGGAATCTTTTATTTTAAGCATGGAATTTGAAATAAAAACATTTGGTTTCTTCCCCCAAACCCATTCTCCGGCAATTAAGGCACAATCAGGAAAACAAACACCCTGTCACCCTCTGCTAGACCAGGCTGGCCCTAGACTGTACTGAGAAATCCTCCCCCACTTTTTAAAAGGACTGTTCTTGGACCTTACAATGTAGTTTTTATATGTCCTTTTATTTTTAGTGAACTTTTTTTTTTTGCTTAATACGAAGTTTTCCCAAGAATACACACATATATTTGTGACCCTTTAAATTTTTTTTTTAATTTTTGAAAGATTTTATTCATTTATTTTTAGAGAGAGGGGAAAGGAGTTAGAGAGAGAGAGAAACAGCAATTAGTTGCCTCTCTAATGTCCCCAACTGGCATGTGCCCTGACTAAGAATCAAACTGGCAACCTTTTGGTCTGCAGGCTACTGCTCAATCCACTGAGCCACACTAGCCAGGGCTATTTTTTACCTTTTATGTCTTTGACTCTTTTGAGATCTTTGGCCCTTTTGAGCTCTTACATTCTTTCATTTTCTTAGGACTATATAATCTTTATAGATATTTAAAATGTTTAATCGAATGCTTGCCTGCCTGTGGTGTGACAGCTCATGAAATTATTCTGTGATACACAAGTACTCTCAGGCAAAACTTTCCTTAGGAGGCTTTTGCCTGTGCAGATGCTGAAAAAATATCTCAATATTAGTGTGACAAACCCATGGAATTCCTGGTTAATGTTATTCTGAGAGCAGACATTGTTCCCAAACATCTCTGCTCTGATGTTAATGTGGCTCTTGTTGAATATGGTAGGCTCTGGCTGTTTAGGACTACATGCTGGTGGGTCAGTCATGATGCATTCCCAGTTGAGTGCATATATATATATATATGCCTGAATCTGAATTGGACTTGCCTCTTGCTATGGTTTCAGTTTGCCATTGTTGATAGACAGCTTTTCTTTTGGTTTTATTCGTTACCAGGTTTAGTCATTGCTCCTTGAGACCTTCTCTGGAGTGTCATGGTAAACATAAAAAGCCCTTTTGGCAGTGGGGGAGCGGGGGTGGGGGGGTTGGGTATCACAGTGGAGTCTGCATTTGTCTAGTTCATTTAAAGTATTTTGTGGAGCTTAAAGGAGAAGATAAGATGCAGGCACAGTTAATCAAGAGCATCTTTATACTCAGTATAGGGTCAGGCAAAAGTAAGTTTGCAGTTTGTATGGAAAAGAATACAATAATTAGTAAGTAATAATACAAGAATAAACCCTGTGTTTTTGCCATTCACAACTGTAAACCTGCTTTTGCCACACTCTAGTTTGTTAAGACTTAGAAGCCCAGTTGGTTTGTTTTCTAAATTGTTCATTTGTAACTTGGTCTGTAGCTAGGACACCTGTTCCTCTTTCATTTTATGTTTGTCCTCTCTGTCAAGTTCTAAATGTGTTTTATTTTTTAAAATATATTTTGTTGATTATGCTATTACAGTTGTCCCTTTTTATTCTCTCCTCTTTATCCTCCACCCCCGTATTCCCCCTCCTTCCACCATCATCATTCCCCCACCTTAGTTTATGTCCATGGGTCATACATTTTAAGTTCTTTGGCTTCCCCATTTCCCATACTATTCTTAACCTCCCCTGTCTATTTTGTACCTACCATTTATGCTTCTTATTCCCTGTACCTTTTCCCCCATTCTCTCTCCTCCCCCTCCCCAGTGATAACCCTCCATGTGATCTCTATTTCTGTGAATCTGTTCCCATTCTAGTTGTTTGCTCAGTTTCTTCTTTTTTTTTTTTTTTTTCAGGTTTGATTGTTGATAGTTGTGAGTTTGTTGTCATTTTACTGTTCGTGTTTTTGATCTTCTTTTTCTTAGATAGGTCCCTTTAACATTTCATCTAATAAGGGCTTGTTGATGATGAACTCCTTTAACTTGACCTTAACTGGAAAGCACTGTATCTGCCCTTCCATTCTAAATGATAGCTTTGCTGGGTAGAGTAGTCTTGGATGTAGGTCCTTGCCTTTTTTTCCAGCCCCTTCTTGCCTGCAGGATTCCTTTTGAGAAATGAGCTGATAGTCTTATGGGAACTCCTTTATGGGTAACTCTCTCCTTTCTTCTTGCTAAGATTCTCTCTTCTTTAATCTTGGGTAATGTAATTATGGTGTACCTTGGTGTGTGCTTCCTTGAGTCCAACTTTTTTGGGACTCTTTGAGCTTCCTGGATTTCCTGGAAGTCTATTTCCTTCGCCAGATTAGGGAAATTCTCCTTCATTATGTCTTCAAATAAGTTTTCATTTTCTTGCTCTTCCTCTTCTCCTTCTGACACCCCTATGATTTGGATGTTGGAATGTTTATGTGGTTTTTACACAAGAAAGAGGTATAGGAACAAAATGATAAAGGAAGGATGAGTTGATAAAGAAGGCCACACTAGATGACAGATGAGACAAGTAGAAAAGACCATCTAGATTAGGTAGTTAGCAGATGAGTTTTGTCTCTTGTTCCAGGTGAGTGAGTGCTTTGATCATTGACAGTGTTTTCTTTGGCACAGGCGTAGGAATATATAGCGTCCTCATCTAGAGTCACAAAATAGGCTGAGCTTTTAGTTCCAATAAAATATGTGATGAGGAACTTGGAGATGTGACTTTAGAGCACTCTCTTATCCTTGTGAAGGCATTGGCTGACAGATTTATTTTGTATGTTTAAGGCCTGAATGCTTAACAGTAATAACCTCTGGAAAAATTTTTGAGCATTTTATAAATGGAAAGTTTCTGAGAAAATTTGTCATTATTAAATAAAAGTCCATATACATTGTTATTTTCTATGGTGTAAAATTTACATTATCAGTAGAGCTATTGTACTTACTTAGTAAGCACTTCTATAGGAGTGGCCAGCAAACTTTTTTTGTAAAGGGCCATACACTAAACGTTTTCAACTTTTGCTATAGGCTGTAGGTCTGTGTTGGAACTACTCAACTGTCATTGTCATGAAAGCAACAACAGACAAGATATAAATAAATGGGCCTGGCTGTTTACCAATAAACCTTTATTTGTGGACACTGCAATTTGAATTTTATATAATTTTGATGCATCAAGAAATAGCCTCCCTCCCAAACATTAAACAGTGTAATAAATAAACATGTATTGCTTCTTGGCCTTACAAAAACAGAGCAGACCTGTAGACCATAAGGCTCTGCCACTTCCACTCTGGGGTTCCTGCCTGAGTCTCTAGTTCTGCCTGTTTTTAAAATCCTTAAAATTCTTTTATCATTCATTTTTTCTGCTACACTTTAAAATACAGTTTGCCTTGATTTGTTCAGTTAAATTAAAAAAGTTTTATTTGTTTGTATTGTTGAATCTGTGTAGGTATTAAATCATAACTTTTTCTGCTTCCTAGCAAACTCTATGAAGCATGGAAAGACACCCCCCACCTTCATTAGTTCTGGATGTGTTCTTCCCCAGAAGCTTGCCAGTGAAGACATATTCCTGTGCAGCAGTTGCCACCCCAAATGATGCCACTTTGAAGCCCTATGCATTTATTTCTGTTTTTTTTTTTTAAAGAGTGTTTGTGCATATCATCTACATAGAATTTGAGTAGACACTGAATGAAGAAAGTGGCTTAGTTAAGATGTCACCATTATAAACTGGCACACATCCTGAGTACCTTCAGACACCTTCATTATTACCTCACGGTGGTGTGATATATTTTTGGGAGTCTTGTTGGTTGGTTGGTTGTAAAATCAAGCTAATTGGAGACCTCTGTTCAGCACAAACCTAGAAGAAGGAACTGGATTAACATAGTAGCATTGGGAGCTACGGCAGGGTGGGGTTGGGGGGCTGCTCTGTTGTTTCAGTCTCCAAGCTGATGCTAAATCAGCCTAGTCGACTGTGACGAATAGAGTCCCAATCACAGTGGAACAAGATTTATATTTACCTAGAGTCTAATTGGACTGAGATTTCCTGCAGTTATGTTAAAATCCTCTGCCCTTTTGCTTAGTGAGCAAGCTTTTGAACTCCTAAGCTCTGGAGGTTTAGCTTTTGCTGGCTCAATTAATTGTTAAATGTTCCCTTTATTATAATTATACATTGATGCCTTGCTTTGTAGTAGCTGAGGAAATTGCTAAAAGAGTTGTTTAATCTGTTATACTCTATCAGTTTTGTAAAAAGCTCTTTTAAAAATGAAACAATTTTGATTTGAAGTGGCATGGTGGTATTTGAGTTGGATAACATCATTTAAATTGAAATGCAGGAATTTGGCTCTGCTCTTGACATCAATGGGCTTTTATTTGACATTGACCCATGTGTTTGTCATTTCCAGATATTGCCTTCTATTTATTCTGACAGCTTCACCAGCTGAGAAAACCATACTTTCCAAAATTAAAAATATTGTCTATGAATATAAAGATGGAGCAGTGTATTATGTTTTTTGATTACTTTAAAATATATGTGCATAAGAGTGATTTCCTTTTGCAAAATGTGTAAATACTCTAGAACATATGTGCATGAATTTTGCTTTGGAGATACCTGAATACCTTAAATACTTAAAAAAATAAAAATATTTCATTTTCTTTTCTACCTTCATATGTGTGTATTAGTGTACATTTTATAATGAATTTTTAAATACCATAAAATAGATGGGGGTATACCTGGTTCTTTTAAGTTGCTACTAAAATGCTTGGAAATTGATAAACTTCTAAAGTTACTTTACCAAGTTTATTAAAATGATACATAAAAGACTATCATTATGTATGTATTAAGTATCCGGTCCTTTAAGTTTTTTCATGATTTCGTCATTAAATATGTGCTCAAACTAATTATAAGCAGCATGCTATATGCTACATATGAAAGACACCCCATATGTGTTCTCTCATTTAATTCCTGAATTTATTTTCTCACATCTCTACATTTCCTTATTCAGTTGCCTTTGCAGGGAATACCTTTGAATGATGTAAAGTGTGGTAGTCTAATGTGTAAAAAGAACTGTAAAAGGCAAAGGCATTGTTTTTACATTCCCTTCAAAGGCTGTAGGCATTTCTCTGGCTTTCTTTATGTGCTGGGCAGCTGTCGCTGCTTGACAGATGGTATGTTAGTATCTCACTTTAGATTAATTGATGGAGATTGATACAGTAAAAAAAAAAACTGGGAGAGGAGTAGTTTTGATTATGGCCTCTAAGTTTCTTTTAAAAGAAAAAATAGTGAGTTTATGATATAGATTTTAAATATTATTTCAGTATATTGTTTTTCATTTTTAGCTTTTACATTGACATTTTAATTTGTGCTCCATTTAGTAAAGCTATGCATAAGTGTTGGCTCTAAGGCAGGCGGTTATTATTATTAGGTGGCATTTAGTTTTCAGACTTGTCTTGAAAATCCCATTGTGCTGGTATTATAAAACATAGGTAATGTGCAATTACCAAATTAATTGAAGCGATGTTAATAATACTTTGTATAATTATATTTTTTTCCCTTTTGTGGAGGGGAGGGAAATGTCACAAGAAGGCCTCCCCTGGTATGTTGTATTTTTGTTGTCAGAACAGCTTAACTGAAAAGTTGTGTTTGTGTGGAGTTTGCATTTGAGAATTAACTCTAGCAGCATTCAGTCTTGGGGATACTCTGCTTCTTCTTTACAAGGGATTTTGTTACCTCAGGTTTCAGACTAGACATGGAGACTTGATTTCCAGCTTGCTCTCTGTCCTGTCTAGGATATTTTTTGAGGGAGCAAAAACCCCCAGATTTCTGGCAAAGTAGAATGCTTTTGAAGTCTGCAGCAACTGTCCAAAAAATAGATCTTTGGCATTGTAGAATACAGTCTTTTAAAAAATTGCATTTGGCATTCAGATTGTGATTGGTAGAAGCTAGTTGTCTGTAGAGACCATCAGTTTTGTCATATGTTTTACTTGTATTATTTCCCAGCTGCTAGGATGCTCAGTGCTGGGGCATCTACTACACTGACATATGGATTTCCAACTCTGTCTTCACTGTCGTTTCTATAACCTAACTTCTGTAATGATCACAGGTGGTCTATTTTTATGTTCTCTTCCCTTAATTCACCTGTTGCTTTTTGCATTTGCCCTATGATTGCATATGTAATATTTAGTAATAGGCCTTTCTTTTTATTTCTCCTCCATATTTTCCCTCGTACATTTATTCTTTTCATGAACAAATAATACATTTAAAAGTTATAGTATCAGGTAAACAAAATTTAAACATTAGAACCACTAAACTGCTGTTCAATATTTTGTTGTGTGATCACTGCCTTTGTAAACATACATGGGGTCATGCTGCTCATCATTTTGTAATCATGAGTATGTATGTGGGTGGTTTGGTAACTTAACATTTCTGTTTTGATTTATTGTCATGTCAGTAATTATAAATATGAATCATTATTGCTGCTTAGTATGCCATTAATACTGGAGTTCTTAACCTGGGGTACATGATCAAC
Source organism: Tonatia bakeri (assembly GCA_004024845.1). Taxonomy (NCBI): domain Eukaryota; kingdom Metazoa; phylum Chordata; class Mammalia; order Chiroptera; family Phyllostomidae; genus Tonatia; species Tonatia bakeri. The sequence continues at coordinate 19,818 of PVIA01006137.1, forward strand.
CTACTGGAATCTGAACAGAATCCCTGACTGAACTTAGGTGCGTAAAAATTACTTCTCTGTTTTCACTAATTCATTACCTTTCAAATGACACTCAGCATTTGCTTCAATCGTGGAAGTAGGCAATAAGCCATAGTAATATTGGTAGTACCTGTAACACCAGTATAAATGATAAATATTCTTATAATTACTTAAGGAAGAGAAAAACATTGCAAAATAATGTTTATGTTTATCACAACTTTGAAATTATGAAGGTTATTAAGGGAATAACCTAGTACATTTTATTGAATGAATCAGTAAAGAAGTACATATGTTATTTTGCATTTTTTATCATTGTTGTAAGTGTTCAATACGTGGTTTTATGAATCCAAAACACATTTATTTACTTATTACTCATTTAGAGAATGGATGCATAGATTGCTGAAGGCATCCATGGCACAAAAAACATTAAGCATTCCCACATTAATGGATAGATACCATAATGTATCTTGTTAATAGATTTTAGGTTCTTCTCTGATTATCTCCCTTATAAACAACAGTGGTGAACACCTATTCACTTCTGTTTGCTCTCTTCAGGGGTGGAGTTGCTGAATTAAAGGGTATGTCTGGAGTCCTAAAGAATTTTAATGTATTGCCATTACAGTTTGTTCTAACTAACTTGGGTGTGCCATAGGAGTTTCACCTCTGCAAGTGACTGAATTTGTAGTTTTGAAATTGGAGAAATGTTCTCTAGGTAGAACAAGAGACTTTGCATTATCTTTGGATAATAAATCTTCATCTCAGAGAATGGGTTGGATACCTTTGTGTGCTCTGTTTTTTATCCACAGTTAATGGTGTGAAAAGGAAGAGATAAAGCTGTGGCATATTAGAGAGAATGTCTTCTTTCTAGTGTGAAGTAAAATATGGAATATATTCTGAGAACTTAGTATAGTATGAATTCTGGTCAGCTTTAACTTTTATAAATGATTTAATGTTACAGAAAATTTGGTTGTCAGCGGTCCCTAAGTTTATGTTGGAGAAGCAGCCACATGCTCTCTCCGAAGCCCTAAAATCAAATGCATATAGAAGTGGACGAGACGGGGGAGCCTGCACTGTGCCAGCAGACCCTGTCAGCCTGTCCTCTACACAAAATGTTATCAGTTTGCAGGGAAGTTAGCAACCATCCGTTATTCCTACCTGTAAAGCCTTGGGGTGGAGTCGTCCTAGGAACTTGGCTGAGCTGTGAAGTCTCTTCAGGGAAGCAGTTGTGCACTTTGTTCTGCGGTACTGTACTTGGCGGTAGTTGTTGATTCCTACTCCCACTAGCTGATCAAAATATTATAGTCTTTCTAAATCAAGATCTCTACATTCTGTGTTTTTATACTCTTGCTAGGCATTTGTTTGTTTCTACCTTTCTCTGTTTAAAAAATATTAGAATATTTTCTCCAAATTATTGTTCTGGTGTCACTCAGTTCATGAATGTAGTTTTAACTGTTTTGCCCCATTTTTAAATAATTTGAAGATACTTGAATGGTGAATCAGTAAACTCTTGGTCTGGTTCTTCATCAGCAGTCAAAGACTTCTTTATTCCATTGTGTGTGGCCTCCAGTCCCATCCTTATCTAGTGCTCATCTTGTGCTCCACCTCTAGCCGATACATTTGCCTTCAGGCTAACAGGAAGGCTAGGAAGCGCAGGGCCTCTTCATTTCCAGATTCAGTTTCCAGAAATTGAAATACTATGCCTACCCATAATCTATGACCATGGTCGGTCACATGACCAAGGCAGCTGTAAGGGGGCTTGGAAATGTGGTCTTTTGTCTGAGGGCCACCATAGGTCCTGCTAAATGTCATATGTTCTGTTATTAAGGAAGAAGGGAAGAATGAATATTATGCTCTGCTAGCAGTCTCTGTTACAGAGATTAAAAAACCGAGCATTGTACAAATGAAAGTATTGAAGACTTATGGCTTGTTTTCATGCCTGGCTCTAATATTATTAGATGGTGAACTTGTCAAGGGAAGGATAATATTTTTATATTCATTATCTCTAACACTTAGCTAGCACAGAGGTGGTGCCCATAAGTCTGTGTGTGAATGGTTAATGAGTTTATGATTTTGTTCCTTGTAGAATATATTTATCTTAATTTTTAGCTCTAATGTAGTCTTGACAAGATTTGCTTGTTACGTTTTCACCTAAATGGAGAAATCTTAATTCTGCCTCCCTCTAAGTCTGACTCATTTCATCTCAGAAGATATTCAAAACATGATTTTTTGAAGGTACAAATTTCAAAAAGCAAAACTCTCATTGAGTGTTACATTGGCCCAGAGCAGTTGCACTCATTTGTTGAAGTATGTGTTGGGTACAGTTTTGTATAGAAAGCATCCAGAGCTTCTTGTGGCCCTAACAATAAGTGAAATCTCTGATCTCATTTTAGAAATTGAGACATTTAGATACTTCAAATGTACTGCTACCTTTTCAGATCTTTGCTAATTTTGATTATGTAAGTGACAGGTGGATGGCAGATTACCAGACAAGATCCCACCTACCCCTGCTGAAATGCTTTTTAGCCTGAGAATGATGTATATGCTATAAAGCAAAATAACTACATGTAGAATCCTAAGGAGATAGATAATTGAAAATAGTTGTATAGGCGGAATTGTTTCCCGCCCCCTAAATACCTGCAAATACTTACAAAATGGCACTTTTAATGCATAGTTGGCTAAAGATCTTTGATGAAAATCTGAGGTTTTAATATTTATTCAGTCATGTGAAAGTGACTAGATATTTTTAATTATTCTTAAAATGTCTTTAGTCTTTGATTTTAATTTTAAAAGAAATACCTGACTAAGCAATAGTTACTACAACAAGAGAAGCCCAATGTAAACTATAATAATTTAAGGAGGGCTGGAAGGAATAGGTGTGAGTAAAGTAAGGGAGTCATAGAACAGGTTTCACTTGCCATTAGAAGTTTCTATAAATTAAAGCAAATGATTAAATTTAAAGCCCACTGAAACTGTAACAGGCTTTGAATAAGATAGTTGAATTTAATGAGGTATATTAGATGCCAGTTATAGTATTAGTAATGTTTTATTAATCAGCCGATAACATAAAAGCAGTCTTCTATGTGCATTACTTTGTGCATTGTTTTTTGTGGGGGTGAGGTATAGGGCAAGATACAAAAATAGAACTCTAGTCTTTGAGTCTTCATTTTACAGGGAGAAATTATACTCATTCAAGTAATGTTCTATGTTAGCAACAGGCAGTGAGTGGGCAAATACCAACTGAATAAGACAGATTCTAAGTTTGTGACATTGAGGAAGACATGAGTATCACAGAAACCTTGATTTGCAAGTTGGAAGTTGGACAGAATTGCAGTAGGACCAGGTAGGGGAAGAGCCTCTCTAACAGAGGCAATAGCATGAGGCAGTTGATGGAAGGAGGTGTGATTGGAGTATGCTTAATAGGAGAATCAGAAACCAGCTGAGCAGATACAGACTATCAGGCTGATAAAAAGAATGGAAAGGCTAGCTTGGGGTTTTCCTTTATGATCTTATTTTTGTGTGAATTGCAATCTGTCAGTCTATGACCCTGTTGGGTATAGTTTTGGGATAGCAAAGTCTGGATGGTTTCCTTATTATTATTTATGTCTTGATTTGGTAAGTTTCTCTTAAGATGCTTTTTTCCATTCCCTTTTCTCCTTTAAACATTTCTTTCACAGCTGTGTGAATGCTTTGGTGAAAGACTAATCACTCAAGAAGAAAAATGATTCATGGGATTATTGTAGTGTTTGGTAAATAAAACCCAGGAGTAAATTTCTGGTAAACAGAGTACCAATCTCAGAAGTTTTTCTGTACAGTGTTTATTAATATGTGCTGTCTTCCTCGATTGTATGTCTAAATTCAAATGGTATGTTCAGTAAATTTCACTCAGTATTGGCTTTGTGACTGATTTGAAATATATAAGGAAATCATCTAATAATGAGAAAATATATATATATGGCAGAAAGTTTTATCCTTTAATTTTACTTGCTAAACAAACCCATAATAATTGAGCATCTCTCTGATCAGACTGACCATTAACTTTCATTTCCCATACTTTTAGTTATAATTTAAGTCCTAACTGTGGAAAGTTGGTGGTAAATATTTGAATGGAAAGAAATATTAAATGAACATATATGTTAGTCTTATAAGAAAGGCTTATAAAATATGTATGCCTATTATGTACAAAAAAGGTAATTGGCATGGAAATTTTGTAGCCTGATGCTTGAACTGTGGAACAGTTGCTTTTACAAAATAGAGAACTGCAGACTAAAATTAACTGTCATTAATTTCATTGAATAGAAATATGTTCCATTTACTGTACAATCCAGAGCCAGGCTTGAATGAGTTTAAATAGATGAAATCTAAATTATACTGACAGTCCATTAAACAGTAGCAGAAAACCAGTAAAGAAAATGGATTCACTATGATACCAGTTTATAATAAAATCATTTGCCAAATAAGAATTATAGCCAGGCATTTTGAATTCTCCTGTGTATTTCCAGCAAGCACTGCAAATTGGTTGAGCCATTTATTGTGAAGCACAGGCTCTCAGGGTATTGTTTTCTGAAAAGGAGCAAGAACTGTTGCTGGAAATCTGCTCTGCAGGCTGTGACACCAGAAGATCAGACTAGCAATTTGCTTCTTGTCAGCCATATGGGGAGAGAAGAATCTGCACTCCAGCCTACCTGCCCCTGGTGATTTTTTTCTATGGATATGGGACATAGTGTTCTTGGAAGTGTTTGAATTGTCTCCACATTGATTTCCTAAATGTATATATTCCACTCATGTTCCAGTGGTAATCTTTGTGTTAAGGACCCTTTGGCATTTCCATTAGCAGTCATCACCTACTTAACAGGGATTTTATAGCAGAATTTATTTATTTTTTTGATAGCATTCACTAACTTGAGGGTAAGTTCTTATCTCCTTCTCAAGCATTAGGAAGGTAGGTAGAATGGGGCACCACTGATAGTGAGAGTGGTCTCAAATCCTCTCCCCCTGCTGGTCCCCCCCTTGCTGCATCTCTAATGCCTAAGACACTTTGCTTCATTGGACAGATGGCCATCACTGATTTTAAAAATAGATTTTGCCTGCCTTTTGGATCCCTGTGTTTTCTTATAGTACATGAGCTCTATACAAACACAGTACTTAGAAATATGAGAGAGATCCACATCACTTAAAGGAGTTTGTATGTTAAGCCGGTTAGAATTTTTTTTTTTTTTTTCGATGTAGTTACAGGGAAAGCTTTTTAAGGAGCATTTTCAAAATAAAATATGGTGGTGAGAGTGTAATGCAAGTATCAAACCATGGCTGACATTTAGCATATCAGCATAAATAGTAAGATTGCTGCTGTTGGCAGGATGACCTTGCTTTTTCATGTTTCACAGAGTCTCAAGTCCATATAGCATGTGATTGATTTGGGGAGTCTTACTGCAGCAGTTCTTCTAAAATATTGGCATCCCTTCAAGTTAGAAAGGTAGTCTTGGGTCAGTCTTTCAGCTTTTGACACATTCGAAGATTTTCTATCTCCCAGAGGAGAAAAGAAAAATGTGGGAAATATAAACAAGAATGTTTACATTTTACAAGAAAAATGTGGGAAATGTAAACAGAATCCCTGTTTGTTATGACCTGCTCCCCCTGCCCCACATACTTGGCTTTTCTCATAATTTAATTCCCTGTTAGAATAATAATTTTCTGTTAGCTGTGAGGATAAAGACAGATCATTGTTAGGTAGAAGTATCTAGTGTTGTGTTTTTAGACAAAAGCCTGTATTGCTAGGGAATCTGTAGACATTTGAATACATGGAATTGAATTTTCATGGAATTTAAAAAGGTCAGAACCCCCCAAAAACCAGAATTATGTACCTTCTGGAGGGTGGGCCCTTTGTAATACAGGCCCCGCCCCCCCCAAAAGTGACTGTTCTGGAACCCATCTGTATCAGTGCACCAGCTGGCATTGTTGTGAGAGGCTGCATTTGGCTTCAGTGAACTTTTTTGGAAAACTCCTACAGCACATTTGCCTGTTTCATGATGGGTGATTTCTGAGTGCACTTGCCCACACTGCTGAGTATTCAGCAGTTTTTGACCCAAAATGGCATGGCCCTGTGTCTCACCTCTCCCCATTCACCCCATTCTGCCCTGAGTGACTTTATTTGGTTTCCCTGGATGAAAAAAAAAAGTCCTCAAAGGGAAAGGTTTTGCTGATGTAGAAGAGGTGAAACAAAAAACAGCAGAACCACTAGAAGGCATCAAAATCAACAAGTTCAAAAACTGACTTGAAAAAAATATCTTCATAGGTGTATTGAATCAAATGGAGAGTACTTTCCAAATGGAAGTTTAAACATGTAAAGAGAAATACACAATTATTAGTAAGTAAGTTCTGTTTTTATTTGGGGGGGTTCCCGCTCATATATTATTGAGATCTCTTTTCCACTGAGTTTAGAATCTTTTAAGATGTTACCAGCCAATTTGGTGAGGGTTTTCAGGGCCAAAACACAGGATAAGGGAAAGGACAGGAGATTTTACTTATTTAATTGTTGTTTTCTTAATTTTTGTTTCCTTTTTCCTTTAAGTTCTACATTATTCACAGACAATGTCAATATCCCTTCCCCACAAAAGAATCTAGCAGAAAACTAAAAGTGGACTGGCCTGCATTTGAGTTATTTCTTTAAAAACTATTTATGAGAAAGCAGCATTTTTTATGTTTGTATTGATAGAGCACAGCAACTTTCTTGCTAGGAGCTTGTATAACTTCTTTCTGTTTTTACAGTTTGGTTCAATTTATTTGTTCTTTACATAGTTTTTGAATGACTGCTCTGCAGGATGCAGCATATTGTTTTCCAAGGTGAGGAGTGGTGATGGGTTTCGCTGTTGTCCCGATGGGGCACCTGGAGAAGAGAGGGCTCCTGGAGGCAGGCAGATGTGTGGGTTGGGATTGGGGTTTCAGGATTCAGTGTTGTTTCTAGCATGTGCACATACACACATACACTTTGTTTTTTGTATGTTGGATATTTGGAAACATCCTGTTTAGCTAGTGAGATACCTATGTAGTTCCTGTTCTGCAATATTAGGCCAACCTGCTGTTACTCATTGAATGGTTCACTGTCCAGGGTGGAGGGATCTTTGTAAGAGAAATGGAAAGCGAAGAGCAGAGCAGTCCTGCGGGTCATCCTCCACGCCCACCACCGTGCCTCCCAGCCCACTCTCTGTGCGGTTGGTTTGTGAGAGAGCCTTTGTTCATGTGGGTTCTTTACCAGTAGTAGAGGTTTTCTATTGAAAATTATATTGGATTGGCACTGTCATGCTTTGCAAAGGGATGAGAAGGCATTTCAAAGAAGAACAGGCAGAAAGTCATTAATTGGGCAGGGAAATTCTTTAAGGGACAGTGCTGTGGCTGAGCACTGCCTGACCACAGCTGGAATGCTAGCTCCATTAGTGGCTGAAGTACATGTCCACCATGCTCTGTGAGGGAGGCTGCCAGCAAAGATGCTGACAGGTTCTTTGTGTTTCAGGATGACAAACTGCCTGATGCCTTAGGCTGTGGTTTTTACCCTTGAGAAGACTGTGTTCTTTCGCTATTTCATCAATTTTCTTTTCTTATTATTTAAAATATTTTCATTTGTATTTTTTATTGAATTTATTGGGGTGACATTGGTTAATAGAATTACATAGATTTCAGGGTATAATTTTATAATATATCATTTCTGTATTGTGTTGTATGTTCACCACTCCAAATCAAGTTACCTTCCATCACTATTTATCCCCCCTTACCATCTCCTATCCCCCCGGCACTCTATTGCAGTGATTTTCAACCTTTTTCATCTCATGGCACACATAAACTACTAAAATTTTGCAGCACGCCAAAAAATATATTTTTTGCCGATCTGAGAAAAATAGGTATACTTTTAATTCATTCACATGAGATGGCTATTGTTGTATTGGCTGTTATCATTTTTTTATTCAGCAGTCTAAGGGAAAAGAGGTCAGTGCCCCTGACTAAATAGGCAGGTGTTGCATGTGTTAAAAATGCTTGAGGCGCACCGGGTGGAAATCACTGCTCTGTTTGTGCTATTTGCTGAGCATTGAAAAAGCAGAGAGGGCTTTCTTTGCCTTGAGAATCTACCTTCATGTTTTGTCTGACTTCTTCTCCAGCTTAGCACATGCTCTGTTATTTGCAGATGGCACAATAGATTCTTAGGCACAAAGCTGTGCCGGGGTTGTGAGAAACAGCCAGAAATGTCCCTGTTCAGTATCACTGCCCAAAATCATGGATATAGCATTTGAGGTCACTTAATCATGGGATCCATTGCCAGGCAGAGGCTAGGTGTTAGAGAATGAGTTTTAACCTAGACCCATGGATTTATTTCCAGACACCCATATAAAGAAAAAAATCAGTTACCATCTGTTGTTTGGCATAATTTATATCGATGGTAATAGCATGTGCATTATGCACTTAATGGATCACATCAGCTTTGCTCAATTCTTGCAGAACAGCTTGCTAACTTTCTGATGTTTTTAAAAGCTCCTTTAAGAAAGAAAGAAAGAAAGGTGTTTGCAGTGCTTGTGTTGATCATGGGGGATTTTCAGGTTGAGGATCATTGATCCAGCTGACTGAAACCAGCTTCAGACAATTCGTGCACTCATAAATTGCATGAAAATTCTTGGCAAATCATTTTGGCTTTGAGAGATTACTGGGCATATATTCCAACTGAGATTTTAACATTGCTCTTGACTTAGGGTCTCATCTTTCCCTTTCCAAATAAACCACTTTATTTTGGGGCTAACTGTAGCCATCTATGTAATGTTAGTTCCTTAAATAGCTGCTTAATTAATGAGATGAGGGGAATACTTATGAGTATTTACCCTTGTTTTGAAAATCATTAAGAGGAATAATCAGGTTTTGTATGTGTGTGAGAGATTTAAATTCCAAATTGTTTCTTAGAATATATTCTTTTAGTTGGATCAACCTAATTTTTATGAGTGATAAAGAGTGAGACTACTGTAACTGAACACAATAAAAAAGATTGACTCTTTAGTAGTTTTTCATGCTTTTATTTTTTCAATGAATTATAGAAGTCTGTTAAAAACAATATTTTTCCCATTTCGATGGCAAGATTGACATATGAAAATTTTCAGTTTATTCTATCCCAATCTTTGCCATTCTGTGTTTTTTATGCAAAACAAATTCTTAAGTTTTGTCACTGAATTTTGAAATGAGCTCATGTATGAGTTTGAAAACACCAATAGAGATCATTTGATACAGTAACCTGTTTTATAGAGTACTAGCCTAGTGCATTGGACTCTCACGTGAATTTATAGCTTTGGATCAATTTGAGTTGCTATGGTAACTTTTTAAACCAGAAAGAGGTGACTTTTTATCTAGTAATAAGGCATTAGTAAGTAAATGTGTTAATTCCATATGTCAGATTTCAGAATCTGCTCCCTCAGTCTGCCTTAGCCCTCATGGCAGTGATTCTCAAGCCAGGAGTGCGAGGCAGCTTCCAGTAAGGCTGCAGACAAGTGTTTAGGCAAAGGGATGTCAGCGGTTGTCCTTGACACACCACTGTATTCCTTTCATCCTTTCTCTGACAGTTACATCCAGGGGTATTTACAGATCATCATTTTCTTGCATGTAAGTTTGCAGTGAGAAATGAAAGAATATGAATGCTCTCTTTGTTCCTGGAAAGTGTTTTTATATGTAAGTTAATAGCTGCTTTATGTGTCTCAGTAAGAGGGTTTATAGTAAGGATTGTGTTGATTATGAAAAGAATATATACAGCTTTTCTTTATGTAAAAAAGAATAAAGTTGCACGTAGTTTCCACTGTCTAAGCATCTGTCATTTACTTCAGTTTTCTCTGGTTTTACTAACATGAATGCCAGACATCAGTCCTTGGTGGATGCAGAGAATACTGAAGTGAGTAAGTTTCTCTGAGCTCAAAAGCTTGAAAAATAGTCATGTGAACAGTGCAGACCACCTGACTGCCAAATGACTGAACAAACAGGGAATGTAAATAGTCAGTTTTATGTAAAAGAAAAGAGATGTTGCCATTTCTTTACAGAGTAGCCATGAGAATTACTGCTGCTGGAGGTAACTCATTCTAAGGTTGCAGGTGCTGGTAGAACAGAGTCATAAGGTGGGTTTGGCATGGACTGAGGTAGGGGTGTTGGTATTTCTTTGGGAGAGTGTATATAGCCTAGGGGAGGATGAGGTGTGGTTTGGGACCAGACCATTGGGTACAAAAATTTACTGTCACATGGGCTTTAAGAAGAATGTGTAAATCATTAGTTAAGGAAGTGATCTATTAATTTTGAAGCCAGAGAATAGTAGCTAGGTATGACATTGTTGCATATGATATAGGACGAAGAGGCCGTATAGACTGTCATTTGTGTTCAGGTTGAGTGGAATGAGTAAATAACTGATATCTAGGGATTGCAAATACTGGTAGTTGGGATTAGAACACAGAAATCAAGACCCCTGTGTTGTTCCAAAGTTGTTCAAATTAGAGCTACAGTTTTTACCTAGGAATGGGTTTCTTCTGTTTTTACTTGAATACCAAATTAGGGTAAGAGGAGAAATATGTGCCATAGTGGGAAGACTTCTCTTGTTTTTTTCTTAAGATGATCAGCATATTAAATGGATGTTGCCTGAATGTTGACCAGAGTTATTTAGCATCCTCGATTCTGGGACAAGATAGAAACCTTAGTCCAGTTCATTCTTGAGCTGCCGTTTGACATGAATATAGGGATCAAATTTCTGTTGGTGAGTCTGCATCTGAGTGGAGAAATCAGTTGGGGAATTCTGGATGCCTAAATGATTCCCTCTTTTTCTGGAGTGACTTTGGGCTACAAAAATACTGAAGTCTTCCAGAAGTGTTTCGGAAAGAAATGTCCTTTTAGTGAGGGCTTTCTGCATGATCTGTCTCTTAGCGGGCGTGCTAGCACTTGTGGCGGGACGGCTGTGTTGCTCTTTCTCGGCTCTGAACTCCTAGTAAAATAATCTGTGACTGTCTTGTCCTATGTTTCATAATGGTCTCAGGTTGTAATGTGGAGAGTTTTTATATTTCTTTATAACCACTGCTCAACTTAAAGTCATTGCATTTTCAAAACAAAGTATCTTAACCTGCCATTTTTAAAAAGCAACCTTTTAGACTCCAGAAGTTGAGAGCATCGAACATACTCACCCAACCTCTGCCATGTCAAATGTCATTTAAGGAAGTGTTCTTCCTCCCAAAATGGAATTTGATTTCTTTTTTCTAAAAAAGAAAAGAGACTTTATTCCATCTCTCATTGGCTTTTTTGGTTTTCTTTACAGTTAGAAAACAAAATGTGTTTAGGTTAAAATTTATAGTAAGTTATCCATAAGAGATTAATTTTCTTCTTTCTTGGTTTAAGTGACAAGATCATAGTAATGGCATGTTCAAGCTAGTTGTCTTTACATTTCATTTCGTTCCTCACAAAGTAGTGATTGAAAATAAAGAAGCACTCAACAAACCTGTTTTGCTTTGTGAAGACATGGGAGCTTCTATTTGAATAACATATTCAGGATTTTGTCTTGGCTCTTACCATGTACGAAATGAGGCAATAGAGGAATCTGCCTGAGTTCTCAAGCATCTGAGTTATTTTAAGACATATTCGTTATGAAGGATCATAGTGAAGGTACTTTGAACAAGTACCTTTATCTGAATATGGATAATCCCATGGGATTTCCTACTCCCCCTTGTTCAGGGATCCTAAAAACAATAATTGAGGCCTTAACAGAAAAGTGGTCAAAAAGAACCCAAGAGCTCTTTCCCTCTAATTTAAAATTACTTGTAATTTAATATCACCTTTCAGAAAAATTTTTCTCTGAAATGTATGTGCTTTGTCATTTATTTATTTATGCAGTGGCTTTATGGGCCCTGCATTTGTTCCCTTAAAGGAAAATGCCATTGTTTTAAAATTTCTTTTTCTTTTAAAGACTGTGTGTATATCGAGAGTCGGAGGCCAAACACACCGTATTTCATCTGTAGCATTCAAGACTTCAAACTGGTAAGCATTTTTTAATGTGCTGTTAATTCTCCTTTGGACCTTCTCTTTTTCCAGTTCCATTGGCTATCTCTTGATTGCTTGTCCATCTTACTGACGTGATACCCAGTTTACTTTCTGAGTGCTGACTGCCTGGTGGCTGTGGCGCTCACGTAAGGCAGTCACCAGTTTTATCTTTCTAGTTTTGTAACACTTAGAGTTATAAAGCTGTACTGTAAATAATGTGTGTGATGTTTTCTTCTTTTCATAGCTATTTTGACAACAATTTCAGAGATTCTCTTGAGTTTCTGAAGTAGTTTGTTTCTTTTCAGCCATTGTGAAGAAGAACCTGAAGAAAAGTAAATTTGGCATTTGATGAGTTGGAAGAAAAAGAATGTAAATGGGCCAGAGACTAGTTTCGGTGGTGACTATAATTAATTGACTTAGATATTTTAGCGAGTATGGAGTATATCTTGAATCTTTTTGGCGAGTCTCCCAGTCATGGAGGTTGGGGGAAGGAATTCTGGCTCAGGGACAGTATATCTGTAATACTCCTCATTAAAAATTTTTCCCAAGTCCATAAGTATTGATGTTGCCTGTTATGATATGTATCTTGCTTTCAGACCAGTAGTTCCCATACTAGGGTTTTTGGATCCCTGGATATCTGTAGAGATTTTGCAAAGGTCTGCAAGTAAGCATTCTTAGCCTTAAATAAATGAATGTACCTCACATGTCTGTACAACTACTTTTCAAATGTATTAATATGCCGCTGTGATTTTGAAAAATTTACTTATTTAATGACAACACACAATTAAGAATTACTATTTATTAGGTATTTTCCTCAAACGATTGATAAGTGAACTACTGTTAAAATGCTGTTATTTGGGGGTCTTTTGAAACATTTAGATCCTAAAAAGGGGGATCCTTGTACTTGAAGGTGGGGAACTACTGTCTAGTCTTAAGTGAGAGAAACCCTAATCCTAATTTGTAGAGGTTTTTATCATTGTCTGTGTGTGTCCTTATTTCCAAAACCCTTTAAAACTTTTGACAATATTTGTGTTCTGACAGGCATTGTATGTGATATTTAAGTTTAAAGAAAAGTAATGCAGCCTGAAGAGATCTTTACCTCTGCACCTTCTTTGTTTCTTTACATCATTTTAATAACCCACAATATCTTTATAGTGTATTATGATCTAGTTAGTTAAAAAATTCCATGCCATTTTTCTTTAAAAAATTATTGCACAAGTAATATATTCTTACTGTTTTAAAAGAAAGTCAAATGTGTCATTTACTTCAAGGCCTGTCTGCGGTAAGCTGCTTTTAATTTCCCTGGTTGTTTTGTAAGGTGGTCTTGCAGTTTAATCTTCTAAAAATCAAATGCTTTTTATTCAGATTTTATGTCAACATAAAGTTTTATCATTTTTAGAGGTCTTTGCGATTTATAAAATGTTTCCTTCCAAAGATTTTTTTTTTACAGATGCTGCATTAACATCTGAAAATCTGGTGGTGGCCTCGTTTGTTTCCTTGAGAGTTTTCTTTTGCTAGTGACTGCCGCTACTGCTCTTTTCCTAGTCATTGTCTCTGTGTGTGATTCTTACCAAGTGTTAAGACCAGTGCACCGTGGAAAAGATGTAACTGTGAAATAAAATTGCAAAGATTTTTTTTTTAAGTATTAGATTCTGAGCTCCTTTTGTACAATTTTTGCACATTAGCTGCTGCCTTTATGTTTGAACAGTGTTGTTCATGAAATGCTGATTACAATGTGATAGTTGGTGTTCGTGGCAGAGGTTCCTGCTGAGTTACAGTAATTGCTCAGGGTATTAACAGCAATAAAAGCTGAAGCTTCTGTCATCAGTATCGGTCTAGTACAACACATTAAAGCTGTGTGCAAAAACAGTGTGGGAAGTAGATGGCAGTTAGATACCTTTTTCTAAATCACACACTGCTATGTCTTGTGTTTTTGTTTGAATTCTGCATTCTTCATGTATCAATTGTGCAAGATTACCAGAGGTGATGAAATATTTGCTACTGGAAGGGATGTAGTTATTGTCTGGATATCTCCTTCCTTCTTTGGTTCCCAATACTATTTCCAAAAAAGGTAACCTAATAGATGAAAACAATTATTGGGAGTTTTTCCCCTTCAGCTTATCCAAACTATCAGGGGAAAAGATGAACAGAAGGAAATGCGCTGTTTTTTTTTTTCTGTGCAAGATTTTAAACAGAAGAAATTGGAGTTGGTTTTGCCCACAGGAAATACCATGTGTGGCTTGTGGAGCAATGAAAAACAAGAACCCAGTAGCTTTGAAAAGTTATTGATTAGTTATGTATTTTATCTTTTTAGCTTTATTTGATTTGGGGTTGTAACTATGAGATATAGTTCTTTGTTTACACCATTAATTAGAATTAATCCTTTTACCACAGCAACTTTGTGAGTTTAGGTATATTTTGGGACTACAAAAAAACTGGGCAAATGCCCTTTATGGTACATGTTAACTAAGAGTACAATGTTGAATACATCAGAGGCTAAAGAATTGAGAAGTGGAATAAGGAGACAGCTACCACCAGTCACTAGCACAGTGCTAGTGCATTGAACTGAGGGTCCTTGGTAACAGTTCATGAGCTAGTTCAGTATGAGATAAGAAGGGTCTTACAGGGATCTGGTTGTCTTCCCGTAGAATCTGAGTCCATGATATAGAACATAGCTGCTTCTACTGATCAGATTTACTTCTGTTGTCCTGGTAAATTGTTAAGCAATTGTCCCCTTTTACTCTCAAAGGTGTCCCTATTTGGATGATGGGTTTTATGGGGATGGGATCCATGACTTCTGTTTCATTAACATTTAACCACCAAAACACATCAGGCCTCTCTGTCCTACATTGGTAGATATATTTAGAGCCCACACTTTCACAGGGGTAAGTCAGAGCTGTGATGGTGAAAAAATTGAGTTCCCAACAGAACTGAGGTTTTTGGAGATAGCATTTTCAAGGGAAGGGAATTATGTGTTCTATCAGGAAGCTTTCATTCGCTCAGGAAGTATTCATTAGATTGGGCTTATTTACAAACTGGGAGATCTGGGTTTGTTTGACTACATTGGCAAAACTATCTTTGCAACATGACAAAAACGGGCTTGAGGGCAGGAGAGGTAAGGTTGAATTATGGATAGTGTATACTTAGAAACAGGAAGAAAGAGGGATCATCAATTAAATAAGGCAGCTTTGCCCCTTAGGCTTCTGAACTACATATTAAAGCAGTTGGCAAAATCTTCAGCTCTTTGAAAGAACAGTAGTGTGGAATGGCAGTCTGTGATCTTTATGGCCTGGCTTGAAAGGATGAACTGAGAGACTGAGAAGTTAGTGGAGGTTGGCGGGGTTGCAAAGTTGATAGGATGAATCAAAAATTGCCTCAATGCAGAGAGGTTGGGGCAGGCATAAACAGGTCATAGGCAAGCTGCTGTGCTCAGACAGGACGCCAGGGAAAGAAGAGGATTGGAGCAACTGCAGGGCCAAAGGGAGAGAGCTCAGGCCTCCTTGAGCTCCCCTGATGCTGTTTCCCTTTGGAGTCTGAGATCATCCTTGTTGGTTCCTCTCATTGAATGCCTCTTCTCGGGTAGCTTGAGCTGATCTCCAGTAATTGTAATTCAAGAGCCTAGCGTTAACCCTTTCCTTTGCTGCACTCCCATAGCTTTTCTGAGTCCCTGTGTGACTTGTTTCTGTGAGAATTTTGCTCCTGAATGAGTCTGTATCACCAAGAAGCATTATATCCCAGATTGCAATTAAGAATGTGTTGGGTTGTAATCAGGACCTTTGACAGGCATTTATTGAAAACTTGTGTTCTTCGCTGAGCACAGCACTGTAGTGGGGACTGGAGAATGTGAGGTGCAGTTCCTTCCCTAGGTGATCGTAGGATCTGAGGACACATAGCTGTGGTGTTGTAGATATCAGTCCCCTTTGGAGAATGCTGAATAAGATTGGTTTGGAGGAAGCCACTCAGTTTTTGTCCCCAAAGAAAGATTTTTTCTTTTACTAAAAACCCCAAAATTCCATTTTTATAGAAATACAGGCCTTGATAGTAGAGTTAATGTGCTATCTAGAAATAAGCATAGGCTCTGAGAATCCTCAATAAGATCATTGAGATTAGCAATTTCCATTCAGTATAACACCAAGAAGTTCCCGTTTTGGGTCTAACAGTAGTAGTTCATACTTAATAATTCATTCACAGGCAAGTAATTGAAACTGTTTCTTTAATATCTACATGGGAATTCTGTGTGGATTCCTAATGAGTTTCTGTCGTTCATACAATAGAAAAAGTACGATTTTGGTTTCTTAAGAGTTACATAATTATCTATTCTTCAGATATGAAATGAACTTTCAAGTAGGATATGTAATTATTACAGGTATTATATTGAACAAATAACATTGATTCATTTTTGGTTCTTATTTGGTTGATTAAAACTGGGAAAGTTAATGTTAAAATTATACCTGGTCTAGGCATTCCTTAGAGTTAGGGATATGTCATTAGGGATATTATGGTATTTTCAGTTGACTGTTTAGGGCTCGGTGTGTTGTTACAGCTCTGCGTGGATGAGTGTGCTATTGTGTCATTTATGTCCCTAACAGCGTGCATCCTAAGTACTGATTGTGAATGCAGAATAGCTAAAGCCTTAATTTGCAACTAGTCATCTTGGAGCAGGCACATCTCTATTACTGCTGTGAATGTGGGGGCCAGATTATTCAAGATTTAATACCATGTGAGCAGCTGGGGGGGAGCATTTGGAATTCCTCATTCTGATTCCTGGTCTGTATTCTACCTCAAGAACTGTTTGCAACAAAGAGGAACTGCAGAAAAATTAGCTTCAGCTTAGGTTCCATTTACCTTCAAAATTGCCCTCTGTACACCAAGTTGTTTCTTAGAAGTGAATTACAAGTAAGAAGCTGCTATTCCTTCTTTAAAATGAAAACTTATTGAGGATAAGTACTTACATTTTCTCATTTTTCTTTAGAGAACTTTACATAGATAATGCTGGGAGATGTGAGGGGCTCATGTACATGCACTCTTTGTGCACACATACATACATATGTGCACACAAGAGTTAGTTACCATGTGTGCATTATCCACATTGTAATATTAGATGTATCTTGTAATAAGAACTTCTTTGGGTGGGGCAGGAAGTCCACATTAATTTGAACATGGCTGATTCAGAATTTGGGGTACTTTACTGGGACTGAGATGAGGGATGGTAGAGTATATGAGTTGACAGCTTGACATTGACATCAGTTTGTTCCATCAGTTGCTCTCTCTCATAACCTTGGGTGATAATACACTTAGCTTTCCTAACCCTGCTTTATTTAACTATGAAGGGGATATAATGCACCTACTTCACAGGTAGATTGTTTTTTAGATTAAAAGGTCAAGTCTACAAAGTGGGTAGCACAGTACCTGGGCCATGAAATGATAGTAATCATGATGTTGATGTGTACTTGGTGCTTTAGGGTTAAGCTTTGTGAGAGGATACACCACATCAGTTTTATTCGTTGATGTGATGCACACTGAACACTTAGCACATTGCCTGGCCCACATGTGATCCACAATAGATATTTATTGAATATTGAATAAATAGCATTTCTGTGGAAAGAATTTACTGATTAAAGATTTCTAAAAAGTTTAGTAATAGTTTGATGCAATGCTTGCATTAGCTACTGATTAACTTTGTTTATTAAACAAGCCAAAGGGATCTGCTTCTTTACCTTTTGTTAAGCTTGCAGTTTGTATTAGTTTATATATCAGTATTTAAATAATAAAAGTCTATTCTTAAAATACTTTAAAACTGCATTTCTAATTTTCTTCAGGAAATTTACTTTAGTGGAGCTGATATGAAAAATGCCTTACTGTATGATGATTTTGTTTCTGTGTGAAGCACCGGTTATTTATCTTCTTTTGTTTTTCATAGTCCCTCAAATTAGCCCTGCAGAATTGAGAATTGTATTTTTTAAAAATATATCTGTAGCTCTTTCTTCTGCTTATACTCTTGATTCATTGCAAAGGTCAGTAACACCCAGTTACAGCTTTGTTACTTGAGTGTAGTGTTGGATAAGGAAGTGAAAACCATGAAGTTTGTTATCAAGTGTTTTCAGTTTATAGAGTGAGGAATTAAGTGTTATTTAAAGAGACAATGAGATGTAGAGCTGAGGCAATTCTTTAAAAGTCATTGTTCCTTTCTGTTAGGTTGGTTGTTCTCACTGTCAGGAGTAAGTGTGTCAGCGTGGCAGTACTCTTCTACCGTGATTTCTCCTTCATGAAAAGGTGTGCATTGCTGATCTGGTGCTATGGGATTCTTCTAGAAGGCCACAACCGCCCCCCCCCTCTTTGTTTAAAATAAAGGCTTTGATTGCTTAGTTGTTATCCATTGTAATAAACTACAATGGGTTGTTGGGCTTACAACATGCCATGTTTGGAGTAAGTCACCAGTAATAAATACAGTAAGTTCTAATAAGTTCTCATTTAACATTGTTGATAGGTTCTGTGAATTTAAGGGAAATGACATATAATGAGAAATCAATTTTACTATAGGCCAGTTGATATAAATAAGAATTAAGTTCCTCTGACATCTCATCAGTGTTATAATGAAAAGTGATGAACAATGATGAACAAAATAATGCTATTTGAGGACTGTTGTATATGTTTGAGGACTAAATGTCCCTTTCACATGTAAATTTGAAGTTTATAATTATATTTAATACTGTAAGAAGCAAGAGCAAGATGCATGGTCTGAGCTCTGAGTCTGATGGACATAGTCTGAGGAGATGATGTTGGGCATCTGCTGCAACGCCCACCCCCCCGCCCGCCCCGAGCAGTCATGTTGAAAGTTGTTTTTAATAACCACAGCCATTTTGCACTATCTGAATGTCATCTTATAAATGCAGTAGGGTATTCACATAAGTGAAAATCGAAATGAGACTTTGGGAATAAATAATCTCAGAGCATGTTATTGGCCCTATTTACTCAGCTTCTCAGCAGTCTTTTTTCACTCATGACTGACAGTCATTGTAGATAACGTGGGCTTTAAAGTCTTAATGGTTCTTGGTTACTGTGAAGTTAGTAATTCATTTTTCCCTACTTTATTTGGATTTTAGGACTCTAAGAAATCACTGAAAAAGTTTTATTTAATTATATTTATCTTTGTAAAATATTTATCTATAATGTTATTTACTAAATCTATTCTCTATATAAATTTTTTCAATGTAGAAAACTCTAGGTATTCTAATTTTTTTAAAAGGAGCTTAAGAAAGATTGAGACAATTTGATATTTGCAGAGAGCTGCTGTGTAAGAACATTTGTAAAGTCTTGTCATTCAAACTCAGTTCCTTACAACTGGAAATTTGTAATTTGTATGTGAATGTGGATGTTTGTATTAAGAACCAGCTCAAAATAGTCCAAGAAAGATCATGAGAAGAACTGAAATAAAACTAGGGAAACTGAAATACTGTGTCAATGTTTTCTGATTCACAAATAAGAACAATGGTATGCTTTGAAATGATGCCTTTTTTAATGCTTAGAATGTTTTAATAATTAATTGAACTCTTGCCTATTAACATAATGCCAAGGTGCGTAGAAATGCTTTACTAGGTGTCTTTGTTTAAAACCCTTGATTTGAATGAATAAGGGATTTATTTGAGTGGTCTGATTAATTGAATTCCTAGTGCAAGAGATTAAACAGAAATTCATTTCTATTTGATGCTTATGGCAAAAAATATTGAGTACACTGTACATTCTTGTACACAATTGAATCTTTGATTTGAGTTGTGCAGTGTTGGTATGGGGAGGAGGGAGGTGTATGGTGGTGAAGGTCATGGCTGTGACACTTGATTCCATCATGTTCTGTAACTGAGGCAGTAGAAGTCAAGACACTGACTGCACAGAATGTGTGGAGCTCAGGGTGTGCTGTGGAAGGATGATCTGTAGAGAAAGAAAGTAAAACCACCATGGTGAAGACATTCCCAAAGTTACCTTATTTCATGGGACTTGTCTTTTTTGTTTGTTTTAAAAGAGACATGGAGCATATTAAATCTTGACTTATAAGAAGTTGTTAGAGTGATTCTTTGCTTCTCAAAGAGAGTTATATGACAAGACTCCATAAATATGATTTAATATTAAAATATTTACTTATCTGTAATTTTTAAACAACTTTAAGAACAGAGATCTTGGATAAGCATTTAGATTTTTATGGGATTTCTAGTTCATTTAAAGTCTCATGAAATTGAATTGGTTGGTTTGTTAGAAATGTTATGTACTCTCTAGAATGTTTGAAAGGGATCATGTTCAAACTGTTATCTGAGGTATCTTTTTTGGTACTTCAAAGTAACATGCTGGCTTTCAGAAGTTGCTCTCTAATCCTTTACTGGTTTTAAATTTTTTTATAGTTTCTTAAAAAAAAAAAGTAATAACATACCAAACTGGTTTTGCCCCTAAAAGAAATGTCTTTCTTGGACGTGATGCTTTGTGCCTGTTCATTCTACTTACCTTATAGGCACTGAAAAGATTAAAATTCATTGGAATGGGTCTTTTTCTTTTCCTCTGGTATTAAGCTTTTGTCTTTTACCTTGCCTTTAACTTTACAAAATTAAACTAGGACTTTGAAAAAATGGTAGGATCTTTCTTTGATACCCCTAATGCCTTTAATATTTCTTTATTAAGGATATGTCTTAGAACTTAGGCCTCTCTCATTAGAAAACGCTTCTGAAAGCTCACTTTGTCCGCTTGTGGTTCATTTTATGGTTGTGTTTATCTGACACCACAGAAATTTTTGTTTTATTTTAAGTACAGCATACCACTGTCACTGTGCTTTGGCACTGTGTCATAATAACTTGGTTATTTTGAGGGGCACACACCATACTGCCTTGTGATAGGATCTAGATTAAAGAGTAAAGCTGGAAGGGTCATAGTTTACTCATGATGAACTACAGAAACAGTTTTGATTAATGCAGCAAGGTTAACTTTAGTGGTAGAACAAATTCTCTGAGATTTCAGAGGCCATCTGCTAAAGGATTTGTGCAGATACGTGCTTGTGTGCTGAGTGCCCCTAGTAACCAGGGTATGAGGGGACGTTGGGCACGTTAACTTAAAACTTTTTTCTTTTTTAGGTCCACAACTCCCAGGCCTGTTGCAGATCTCCAACTCCTGCTTTGTGTGACCCCCCAGCATGCTCTCTGCCGGTGGCGTCACAGCCACCACAGCATCTTTCTGAAGCCGGGAGAGGGCCTGTAGGGGTAAGGAGAATCCCGTTTTTAAAAGCTGTCAATATTTTATATCCATAGGGTATAAAATAGGAATATTACCTCCCTCCCCAGAGCCCCTATAAAAATGTGCTGTATTATATGTGTTTTTAAAGGAGTAACAAGTACATGCACAGAGGAAGCAAAATACGGGACTTGCCTTACCCCTCTAGGACAGTTCCAGAAGTTAGTGGGGTTTGGTGGTGTAGGGTATTTGGCACCAGCAGAGAGCATGCTGGGCTGCTGCAAGGAGCAGGAGCTGGCAATCAGCAGCGAGTATGGATGTTGGCAACTGAAATGGGGAAAAAAGGGGGTAAGTTTGAGACCATGTGTGGAACGTGCATCCAGGACCATCGGGACTCGTGGCCCACCAATCTAAACTGTTTTGGGTGCTGTCCTCTCAGGTGACCGTTTGTAGAGTATTGCTCAGGAGTAGCTAGGCTTTTCTACAATGGCAGATATAGAATAAAACACTTTGAAAAGTGTGGGTTGGGGTGTAGGTATAGTGCCCTCAGTTATACTCTGGTAATTCCTCTGTTACCTGGTGGGAATGTGGGATATTCATGAGAATGTAGCAGGATGAAATGTCCTTAGTTAGTTATTCCTTAGAACACAGGACCCGGAGGTAGTGATTCATGGGGGCTGTTTTTGTCTTATATCTTACCTTTTCTGAAAGCTGTGTACACACCTGTCATTTCCTTCCTTTGTGAGGATTTAATGATAAAACTTTCCTAAAGACAGGTGTAATTGTTCTGAGCAACTGCTATTAATCATTAAAGAAGTTAAGACCTGTCTTTCTCTTCCTTGTAATCCGACTGTAGGTCTCAAACTCACATTCAGTGAGAAAATAAAAAGAAAATAGCCATCACAGATACACACACACAACACAAGATAGTAGTGATATGTAATGAGTTGTTCAGTTGCAGTGTAGAACATCGAGATCTTGAGACTAAGAGAAGAGAGTGCTCCACATGGGTGATAGCACTAGGAAAGTTTTGCGATGGTAGGTTTTTGAGGAGCTGGGTATGGGTTTTTTTTGTTGTTGTTTGTTTGTTTTAAAGATTTTGTTTATTTATTTTTAGGGAGAGGGGAAGGGAGGGAGAAAGAGAGGGAGGGAAGCATCAATCAGTTTGCCTCTTACATGCTCCCGTCCAGGGACCTGGTCCCTAACCCAGGCATGTGCCTTGACCGGGAATTGAAATGGCGACCTTTCAGTTTGTGGGATGATGCCCAGCCTTCCACTGAGCCATACCAGTCAGGGCTGTGTATGTGTTTGATACATCAGTACCATGTGGACAGGCAAAGTGGAGGAGACTTCCAGGTGTACATGTCAGCCTGTTCCTATAAGCAACATAGACAGTGGGCCTGGTGAAGCTGGGAATTGCAAGGAGAAGACCACAGGACAGCAATGAAGAGCACAGGTTAGTGGGTCTTGGGAGGCAGAGGCGGGGATATAAAATGGTACCAGATTATAAGGATCTTAAAAAGGTTAGAAAAGGTGAGATTTTTATGTGAGAGGCAGAAAAGAGCCTTTATAAGCTTTTTTAATTTCCTGCAAGCTAATTTGCAAATCACTGCTTAAGAAGATTCATTGGGCAGCAGAAGGTAGTGTAGAGTGGGGAAAGACTATGTAAGTTTCAATTAGGTGGCTAGGGCTATCATCCATGCATAAAATGAAGAGGACCAGGACAATAGCGATGGGGATATTAATAATTCTAACAATCAGGAAAAATTGTCACAACAACAATTTCATGTTTAGGTAGTTGCCAGTATAATTTATCAAGAATTAGACTGTTTTCCTGTTGGTACTTGTTTAATTTTTTCCACATTATGGAAGCCTTGGAATTCTTGATATAATAGCCATTCACAATGTAAGATGAAATGCAGTATAGTGGATAAAAGTCTAATTTTAATCCCTGAAGAGATTTTAAGGGACAAATTAGCAGGGTCCCGACTTGACTACCGTTTCAAAAGCTTCAGCTTTTACCAGTTACGATATTGTTTCCATATATATATAAGAAATGGTTGTTACCTTTCAGGCTGATGTTTTCTTCTCTAATCAGTGTGGATGTTATTGTTGGACTGATTTACCACAATAGTCACTAACCAGGATTTGTTGAATGGATCTAAAATTTTTTCCTTAATAGTAAGCTTTTTCTGTTAGCCTTAGTGATGACCAGTATTTAATTTTTTTAGCAGCAAAAATATTGCATTCACTGGAGATTTAAATAAGTTCATGATCGGTGCTGTACTCAGATGCCATCATATGTAGGTTTGAGAAGATTCTGTGAGAAGATGATAAATCTTTCAGTCAAGATGATGCTGCGTAAAGCTAACTGTATTGATTGTTCTTTAACAGCACTTCGTGCTGCCAAGTCCTTTGAGCTGGATCTGAATCAGATGCAGTTGGCAAAGCTCCCCCAACCCCATGTGTGGAGCTCTCATAAATTCTGCAGGCACACAGATCTAATACAGTGTAATGAGAGAGCTGCTGGGGAAAAATTGATTACAGGGTTGCAGACAATATCATTAACGTTTCTTGCCATGATACACCAGATGTCTTCCCTAATAGACTATTTTTGTTAATTTAGTTTTTATAGGATGGCATTGATTGCATCATAATTTCACTTTCTTTGCATATTCAGGTATATGTGATCTGTGTTTCTACACTAATGAATGCAACAACTCATAAGATTTAATTTTATAAATTCCTAACTTGTTCATTTTTAAAGTATCAGTGCTGGGAAGACATTTTTACTTGTTGTTGAGAGTCTGTTAGCTTGGATGTCTTCTAGCAGAATACTGTGTTTACTGATAGTTTGGGGCTAGTGAGGGAGGTGAGATGGCAAAGAAAACATTGCCCAGACCCTCTGTAGACTGGGCAGAGATGACCCTCCCACCTCACGCTGATCCCAGTGTAAGCATGACAGACTCTCTAAAATGGAGGTGGTGCAGCCATTTAACAGGGATGAGTTTTTATTTGCACTCTTGTGGGTGGGGCTCTGCAGGCTGGAGTCATTGGCTGCACCTGTCCCCTTCCCCACTTGGAGATCAAGGACTAGTTAGGGGGCTCATTAGCATTTTAATTTTTTAGTTATATCTTTTCATGTTTAAGACCTCTGTCAAGTGGCTAACATACATAATATGAATAAGACAGAGGGTTGAGCTATTTTATATCATTTTTTTTTAACCACCAGTTTTGTTTTTGGTGCATTATCTTTTAGAGAACATATTTTATCTCTTGACATGTGCTTGTGTTAATTAACTTTTCTAACCCTTAGTTTTCTTACTTTGAAAATGGGTATAATGTTACCAGCTACCTCAAAGGGTTGTTGCAAAGATTAATGAAATAGTTCATTAAATAGCATATAATAAGCATTCATTAAACATTATCTGTTAGCACACAGATGTTTGTCATATAAATTCAGATTTTAAATAAGTTACCTGTGCTGTAGACATTCTTAATCTAGACATAGGCCCCTAGGTGGGCTCTTTGAGTTTAAGAGGATTTCCTGAAATTCCTTGCAAAGTCTTATATGTAAGTGCAATTTTCTGGAGAGAGTATGCTTTTCAACCATAGGAGCTAACTGATAGATTCCTAAAATGTTGAAAAAAATTTAAAAATTTAGATTAAGAACTGTGGATTAAGTGGTGTTGATAGTGTGGCGTGAGAACCTTTTTAGTATCAATAGATTTTGTTTTCCTGTTGGTACTTGTGGTGGTTATATCTTTAGTGTTCTTTTGTTTAAAAAATGCATGGCCAACAGCTACTGTGAGTTCCCTTTTCATTGGGTGCCAGTCCTTCTGCAGCCCCCCAGTCAAAAATCTGCATATATCTTTTGACTGTGCTAAAACTTAAGTGCCTTGGTGTCAGTGGGGGATTGGTTCCAGGACCCCTTGCAGGTACCAAAATCCCAGTTTGCTCAAATCCCCTATAAAAAGTGGCATTAGATAAATGTGTACAGTCAGTTGGCCCTCCACATCTGCCG
This sequence comes from Tonatia bakeri, assembly GCA_004024845.1. Taxonomy (NCBI): domain Eukaryota; kingdom Metazoa; phylum Chordata; class Mammalia; order Chiroptera; family Phyllostomidae; genus Tonatia; species Tonatia bakeri. Next base: position 45,091 of record PVIA01006137.1, read on the forward strand.
ACTCCCGGATACAGATATAAAACAGTACAGTAGTTATTGTAGTTACTTGTAGTTATATGGTAGTTATTATCTGAGTGAACTGGTGCAGTTCAAACTCATATTCGTCAAGGGTTAACTGTATACACATTTGAAAAATATTCCTGTAGTTTATTTTGTTTGTTAGTGTGTATGTATTTGTTTCAGGTAAAACTTGGTACATGTAAGAAATTGGGTTTTGCATTTCCTTTGGAATAAATCCATTCCCCACGCAGATAAACCTGCCCATTAACACAGAGAGGGAAGCTAGGGCCCAGTGGCTTTCCCCACACCCTGTGGTTCAGGAGGGGCTGCTCAGGCCAGAAGCCAGGTCTCCTGGGTCTCTGGTTAGTGCTGTTTCCACTGCTCCTGCTGACTTTTCTCTACCTGCAAGGGATGTCCTTCAAGTAAGCTCATGCGACTCGCCATTTACTTCTAAGCTTTTAGCTAGGAATCCTTTTCCTCATATCTAGTTTAAGCAAGTGTTAGAACTATTATTTTTTGCTTATGTAAGACAGCTATCATTTTAAAGTACTGTTTCTAACACTGGTACTTCTCATACTTGGGACTTCAGTACTATTTAATAATTAAAAGTGAACATTTATTATAAAATGCTGTTTTAAAAGTAATAATGTGGTTATGTTCCTACCTTTTTACTGCTTATAAAGAACTCTAACTGCTTGCTTGTTTAAGTCTGCAGGAACTGCTGAGGATATCCTGCCTTTTCAGTATTTACTGTGGCTTTGCCAGTTGACATGACGTGTGCCAAAAATAACTATTGCCTTTCACCTTTGATTGTAGTTAAAGGTATTAAAATGACTGAATTTTGAGAAAAATTGCCAATACAAACACTGAGATTAATCAACTCCCTTAAATGAAAGTTGACTAATAACTGTTGGATTTTAATGTAGCAAGTTTAAAAAAGTCTTAAAACACCCAGTATGATACTGCTCCCTGATTAATTCCTTTCACTTGGAACAGTTATTTTCATACCCTACTCTCTCATAAAAGCGGATTGTTAGCTAGTTTGTTCGTAAGACTGTCTTCCCATCGTATTCATCTGCTACTTTTATTTTTAACAAAAGGAGCATCAAGTCACATTTTCAAAACATAGATTTGAATAACCTTAGGATTTTATAAAACTGCCTACTATTTAAGCAGTCTTTTTGTAATCATAGGTCTTTGTGATACGCAGTGATCACATCTAGATTTTATTGGACTCCCTTTTTTTTAGGCATAGTGCACCACCCGTTATTAGTCACAGGCACTGTTAGGCCTTTCAACCTTGTATTTTGGGAGCTGTTTAATACTTTTTGAAAAATATCTAAGCAAGAATGTGGGGTTCCCAGGCTTTACAAGTTCCCCAGAATTAGCTTTACTAATATACATTGCTAAAGACATTTCAGGGCATTCCATTCCATGGAAGCAGAGCTTGCAGTTTTGTTTAGCTTTGTTTTCAGTTTTACCTCTCATTTTAGGATATAGTACTTTCTTTTGGTGGTGATATATCTTATGACTAATACTAAGGCCATCAATAGAGTACCAGATTTTTCTAAGGACTGGGGTGAAGTTTGCATAATATACCTAAGGTTAATCAGTCCTTTTCAGAGTCTATAGAAATTATGTCTCATGCCTGGAAGTGTTATTTTCTGTTTTTATCTTTGGTCTCATGTTTTACAGTTAGATTGAATGTCAAGTACTTGTCATTTCCTTTTCTTTTTTTAAATAGACTTTATTTTTTAGAGCAGTTTTAGGTTCACAGCAAAACTGAGTGGAAGGTACAGAGATTCCCCACATGCCTCCCTTCCTCTACAGGAATAGCTTCCCTCATTTTTAATATCCCTCACTAGAGTGGTACATATGTAATAATTAATGACCCTACATTGAACATCATTATTATCCAAAGTGAACCTTAGTGTTCACTCTTTGTGTTTTGTACATTCTGTGGGTTTGGACAACTTTCTAAAGTCAAGAATCCACTACTATAGTTTCATAAATAGTATTTTCACTGACCTCAAATCCTCTGTACTCTACCTATTTATCCCTCCCTTCTCCCTAAGCCCTGGAAACCAATTATCGTTTTGCTTCTCCATAGTTTTGCCTGTTCCAGAATATCATAGAGTTGTAGTTTCACAAAATGTGTAGCTTTTTCAGATTGGTTTCTTTCACTTAGTAATATGCACTTAATTTTCTTTTTGTCTTTTCATGGCTTTTAATAGGTTATTTTTCACACTGAATATTCCATTGTTTGAGTGTGCCACAGTTTATCCTTTTACCTACTGATAGGCATCTTCCCAATTTTAGCAGTTATGAATAAAGCTGCTATAACATTTGTGTGCCAGTTTTTGTGTGGCATAAGTTTTCAACTCCTTTTGGTAAGACCATGCAGTGAGACTGCTAGATTGCATGGTAAGAATATGTTTAGTTTTTAAAGAAGCAACCCAACTGTTTTCCAAAATAGCTGTATTAGTTTGCATCCCTACCAGCAATTAATAAAGAGTTTCTATTGTTCCACACTCTTGCCAACATTTGGTGTCAGTGCTTTGGAGTTTGGCCATTCTGGTAGGTGTGCCTAGTGCTATTTCAGTGTTGTTTTAACTTGCATTGTTCTAATGAAATCGACGTGGAGTATGTTTTCATATGCTTATTTGCTATCTGTATCTCTTCTTTGTGAGATGTCTGTTAAGGTCTTGGGTTTATTTTTTAATTGGGTTGTTTATTTTCATATCGTTGAGTGTGAAGAGTTCATTTATATTTTGGATGACAGTCTTTTATCAGATTTATCATTTGCAGATATTTTCTCCCAACCTGTGGCTTGTCCTTTTCTTGACAGTGTCTTTTTCAGAATGGATGTTGTGAATTTTAATGAAGTCCAGCTTACCAATTCTTTCTTTCATGGATTGTGTGCCTTTGGTGTTGAATCTAAAAAGGCACCACCATAACCATGGTCATCTAGGTTTTCTTATGTTGTCTTCTAGGAACTTCATAGTTTTGTTTTGCATTTAGGTCTGTGATCCATTTTGAATTAATTTTGGTAAAGGGCATAAAGTCTGTTGGATTTTTTTTCATGTTGATGTCCAGATATTTAGCATCATTTGTTGAGAAACTATCCATTCTCTACTGTGTTGCCTTTGCTCCTTTGTCAGAGATCAGCTGACTCTGTTTATGTGGGTGAGTTTTGGGGGCTCTGTATTCCCTTGTTGTGAATGGAGAGTAATATGCAAACATCTTGACTGTTTACTTCCTAAATACTTGTATTTCCTAGAACAAGGACATTCATTGATATAGCCCCTACATACTGTATTTTGCCATATATAATGCACACTTTTTTTTTTTTCAGGGAAAAATAAGGATGCACATTATACATGGGTAGTACCTGAAATACCTTGTATCTGTTCTTGTGTTTTGTAATTGTTACATAAAATTTCTTGTACCATAATATGTTAAAAAATAAATGCTAAAAATTGTTTATAATACAAAGAACAAGTATCTAAATATAAGTAAATAAACAATTGAATTAAAAAATTAAAAGATTGTTTTTCCTCTGAAAATTTGGGCCAAAAATGTGGGTGTGCGTTATACACTGCAAAATACAGTAGTTAACCAAAATCAGGAATTTTAACAATGTGATACAATGTTATAATTTAATCTATAAACACATTTTGCCATATTTCCCCACAGTGCCTTCTATAGCAGTTTGTTGTTTTGACCTTCTGTCTAGTCCAACATCACACTTAGCATGCCTCTCTAGTCTTCTTTAACCTAGAGTAGTCCCTTCACCATTTTCCATCCCATTGGCGTGGCTTTAAAGTATACAGTCCAGATGTTTGTAATTCATTGTTTCCTAGTTATTAGATTTAGACTCTGCATTTTAGGCAGGACTATTGTATTAATGGCATTGTGTCCTAAGTGCCTTCCATTAGAGGACATATGGGATCAGTTTGTAACATTTTTGGCGATGTTAACTTGTATCACTTAGATGAATTACTAAGTTTCCCATTGTAATTAATAATTTGTAGGGAGAAACTTTGAGACCATGTAAATATCCTGTTCTTCACCAAGTTTTCACATACCTATTAGCACCTATTGATTATTTTTGCCTGAATCTCTGTGGCAGTTTCAGAATGTCACCTGTTTTAAAACTTTTTCTTTTTTGTACTACAACTGAATTGCTATCTTTGAAAAATAGATCATCATTCACCTATCATTAATTCAAATTTGGGATTTTTGAGCAAAATGTGAGAGGCGTAGGGAGAGAAAGGAAGGAGAGAAAGAAAAAGTGAGAGAGGGGTAGGTGGGGGGATGGAAGAGAACTTTTGAGTCTTCAGTTTTGTTTGTTTATTGTAGCAGTGCAAGGACTTTATGAATTTTCAGACTTTTTTTGGGGGGGGGGAATCTGTTGGGGTGTTCTGTTCCATTTTTAGGCTCCAGGAAAGAGAAAAGCTGCTTAGAAGAAATAGATCGTGGATATGGTTTAAAAAAACACATTTTTACTGTTGAAATTTTGATATTGGTTTGATTCACATTAGCAACATTTGCTAGTGATCAAATTACTTAAATCTCTCTGCACCTCAGTTTCCTCACTTGTAAAACCAGAGTATTATTTTAGTTGTTCTGGTGTCCAAGAACTCCTGAGGAGATTCTGATGGGCCGGCTTTAGTGAATGGAAGTCTTGGCTTCCACCCTGGTAACTGTTACCAATATAGATTAGTCATGTCCTTTGCAGGATGTAGAACTTTTGGTACAGTTCCAGGACCTCTTATGTTTCTCAAACCTGAGTATCTTATGTACCAAAAAAAATTATTTTTGTGGTCTCCCATTTTACTTAATTTCCCACCTTCTCCAACACACAGATTAGGTATAATCTGCTTGTTTATATCCCTAATACAACTTTAAGGGAGCATTTATAAATTAATTTAGACCAAACTACAAAACGAGTAAAATTCTTTTTTTTTTTTAAGACTTTTTAAAGATTTTATTTATTTATTTTTAGAGAGGGAAGGGAGGGAGAAAGAGAGAGAGAAACATCAATGTGCAGTTGCTTGGGGGCCATGGCCTGCAACCCAGACATGTGCCCTGACTAGGAATCAAACCTGCAATGCTTTGGTTTGCAGCCCGCGCTCAGTCCACTGAGCTACACCAGCCAGGGCTCAAAACCAATAAAATTCTAACTAACAACATCATCATCATCATTATTATTATTTTAATTCTCACTCTAGGACATTTTTTATTGCTTTTAGAGAGAGAGGTAGGGAGAGAGAGAAACATCAGTGTGAGAGAGAAGCATTGATTGGTTAACTCCTGCTTGGGTTGGGTGGGAATCCCACCCACAACCTGGGTACACAGCATGACCAGGAATTGAACCTGCAACCTTTTGGTTGCAGGACAATGCTCCAACCAACTGAGCTACACTGACCAGGGCTCAACATTCATTTAATAAAATGAGTGATGATGTTTTGCTGAAATGAAATAGTGTCACAGGTGGGCACAGGTAACCAGGTTCTTAGTGATCGGGACAAAGAATTGAGCCGAACACACGGAGTTTATAGTGTAAACAAAGAGGGAAGATTTATTAAGCGATAGTACACTCCAGAGCATGGGAGTGGGCCAGCTCTGAGCAGAGATTGCTCTCATGGGCTGGAGGGATGCCATTCTTATAGGGCAGAAGCTTCCCGGCTAGTCTTTAGTGGGCTTTTTCCTGCGCGCAGGTAGAAAGAGTTACATTTCAAAGCTACTGCGCATGTGTGGTTTCCCATGATTTTCTTGATTGGCTACTGGAGAAGGGAGTCCCACAATGTTATTTTATTATAATGCTATTATAATGAATCAGGGGTAGTGCGCAGGCACATTTCATGATTCAGAGTTACCCCAGTAAACAGGAACACCCGGTCTTAGGGGGTACATATATGGATGTTTTCTCCATCCCAGCCCTGCTGGGCTCCTGGAGTTTCCATCCTGACTGCCTCCTGCCTCAACTTCCTCCTGAGAGACATGGTTCTCAAAAATCTTTTTGGGGTTGTTGAAGGGTGAAGGTCCGTCTTCCATAGCTGCTTCAGGCTTGGATAGGACAGTAGACGCTGCCTATTGAGAACCACGGAACTCTCGCCCTATTCTATCTAGAGGTTGAAGAGGAACTCCTGAGGCCACCGCAGATGCTGTATGTTGGTCAGCTTCGACATCGCTCTCAGGGATTGGTTGGAAACCTTGGAGCATCATTAATTTGATGTGAAACTGTTTAAGTCTAGAAGAAACAAATTTAACAAGTAAATTAAATAAACAAGGTCCTAAAAATAGTAAAAACAGCAGTGTTATTAAGGGCCCTAAGAGGGGTAATAGCCATGTTAAGCCAGGGAACCAGGAGGTTAGGGCTTCTCTCATCCCTTGGCCCTGTTGATTATATTTATGTAGCCATTCTGCTTGTTCATAAATTTTCCTTATGTTAGTTTCAACCATTCCAGAGTTATTTACATAGGTGCAGCAGGTTTTATTGATAACGGCACATACCCCACCTTGTTCTGCTAGAAGATAGTCAAGGGCAAGGCGGTTATCCATGACTACATTTGCCAATGAGGCCACTGATCTTGAGAGTCTAGCTAGAGTATCGGCAGTATCTTTGGAGATTTCTTCTATAATCTTAGTGAGTTCCCTTAGAGTGGCCTCATGATAGGTGAAGCCTCCCCAGGGGGCTGCAGCTGCTATAGTGGCGGCAGCTCCAGCCACTACTAGTCCAAAAGCCCGTTTCTTTCTGCTGAGAGATGGACTCCCAGGACCCACAGTTATATTTATAATGGTAAGGTCTTGGGGTGCCAAAGTCCCTAAGGTACAGTCACCCCCATGTTTAGAGTTGCTGAGGTGTGTATAAGCAATAGCTTCTTGAAGTTCTGAATGATCCGTTAGCCAGTTATTGGGAGTCCCACATAGCCAGACGAGGCCTGGGGGTGCTGCAATAACTGTGGCATTGGTGGAGTTATATTTGTTAAGGAGGGTATATGGCAAAGGGGAAAGGCAGTTCTTAAAAGGGCCTAAGTTATTTCCCTGATATTCCCCTCCTGCAGGAGGTGGTAGAAATTTTACTAATACTTCTTGAAGAGACTGGTTCAATTTCCATGTAACACATTTAGAAGTATCGTTTGTATCTGCATTGTGAGTTTTGTCAAAGCAGCAATGGGTACTATTAGGAATACAGTTAGAATCATAATTTGGGTAGCATACTGTATGTGACCAGTTTAAAGGTTTGAAAATTTTTCCCTCAGAAAGACTCTCTAGAAAGCTGGAACTTGAAGGAGAGGCCAGGGCTTCAAATGAGTTAATGGCCCTTGTATGAGTATTATTATAACATGGGGTGCATCCTATTGTACTGTTGCATTTAAGGGAGGTGCTGGAGTAATTAAATGGCTTTAATTCTAGTGGGGTCATATGGAAACACAAAGGAGGGTTATGCTCCCATCTGACTCTTAAAGAAAAAGAGGAACGTGTGTAATTGGCAGAGGAATTCAAAGCATTGATTAAGGATTCATTAGCTATTGGGTAGGCTCTTATATGAGTATTATACCTGGAAGGAGTTTCCGGGTTAGGATGACATATCCAACATTGGGCCAAGTTTTCTCCAGCTGTTAAGGTTTGAGAGGCATTTACTAGAAAATTTTCATCCCATTCCATTATACAGGGTGTAGACGAGTAGAGAATGGTTAATAGAAACAACAAGGACATTTTCGTTTTAGACAATTATGGATATGATTCTACCCAGAAAGAAGTAAACAAGCCTTCATATGAAGCAGATGACCAGTACAAATAGGAAGTTTTTCAAGAAGTGCAACTATCCAGAACAATCGTGATTTTAGTACACTGTTATTATTACTTATCTTTTTAGGGCTTCTTCGTTTTGAACAGGAACCTGAGGTCCTCCAGTGGCTCACAGGTGTAGTCTGGGCTTTGGGTCTCCAGCTGGTCCTGAGTCAGATTGGGATCCGTGGGAACTAGTTTTACCCTGGAAATATGAACCCAACTATCGACCCCTAAGAGTTTCACAGCCATAGGGGTACTCAGGGCTACCTAGTAAGGCCCTTTCCATTTAGGGTTGAGCTGGTCTGCTGGTGATCCCTCCTTCCAAGTTTTAAGGAGTACCCAGTCTCCCGGAGACATGGTGGTTTGAAAATTCCCTTTTGGGGCTGGTAAAACTTTATTTCCATATTCCTGTAAGCTTTCAGACCTGGGGCAAAGGAAGTGACTTACTAGAGAAATAGTTTCTGGCCCTGTAAACCATTAAGGAGCGCCAAGATGATCTTATTATAAAATGACTCTTTTCCAGATCACAAAGAAGACCCTTAAATATTTTATCTAATTTTCCAGAGCTTTAAGAAATTGTACTTGCATCTAAAATTTCCCAGAAGGGGCCTCAAGAGATGTCTAAAGCACCACCCTTTATACTGGAGGTGGATTTCATAGAGGGACAGTGAACTGGGAGGGGAAATTAAAATACCATTATAGGAACAAATAAATCACCTTAGAATTCCAAATTCAATTAATTGGGTAAGAATGGCTCCATGCAGCTATTCTAGTAACAAATGACCAGCAGGCACCTATTGTGCGGTTCTGAGCGACGTTGTTGCTTACAATGATAGTATACACGTGGTGAAGGTGGGAGTGGCTTATACCTGCAACTAAGGTAGATATCTTAAAACAAAGACAGCAGGAACCCTTCATAAATAAAAGGCGAGTGGGGTATAAAGACTAGAAGTTAGTTGGGGAGGGCAAGCATAGAAGACTATCTGTGGGCCTGATGGGAAGACTGCAAAAGGAAGTCATAGCGCAGGCGAGGTGGTGACTGATATCCCGCACGGAAGGTCCGAATATACCTATTGGGGGAACAGCCGCAGGGTGGGGTAGTGTTTGTGGTTTTCACAGTGTGCCTGACCATTGTGCGGACATTTTCTTGTGCCTGGCGGGGGCTAAAGCTAACCCCGTTCCACACCCAGGTTATCCTGACACAGGAGTCTTCAAGCGGCGGGCGCCCTTGCGGCTTTTAACTGCCCGACCTGTGCCCGCAATTTTGCGGCCGACCTTTCATCACGGAACATCAGACTCACCGAAACAGAACCAGAAAAGAGCATCCCGGGTGTCAGAGCAGCAAAGGGGACTTACCACTCCGGCGTCTTCTCCTAGGCTGGTTCGCCAAAAACTGTCACAGGTGGGCACAGGTAACCAGGTTCTTAGTGATCGGGACAAAGAATTGAGCCGAACACACGGAGTTTATAGTATAAACAAAGAGGGAAGATTTATTAAGCGGTAGTACACTCCACAGAGCATGGGAGTGGGCCAGCTCTGAGCAGAGATTGCTCTCATGGGCTGGAGGGATGCCATTCTTAATAGGGCAGAAGCTTCCCGGCTAGTCTTTAGCGGGCTTTTTCCTGCGCAGGTAGAGTTACATTTCAAAGCTACTGCGCATGTGTGGTTTCCCATGATTTTCTTGATTGGCTACTGGAGAAGGGAGTCCCACAATGTTATTTTATTATAATGCTATTATAATGAATCAGGGGTAGTGCGCAGGCGCATTTCATGATTCAGAGTTACCCCAGTAAACAGGAACACCCGGTCTTAGGGGGTCTTTGTCATGTATGGATGTTTTCTCCATCCCAGCCCTGCTGGGCTCCTGGAGTTTCCTTCCTGACTGCCTCCTGCCTCAATAGTCACTTTTGACATAAATTTGTGACTGATTGCTTATGGCCCAGATTATTAGGGACTGGACATGCATACATGGCATTTTAAGACTACTGGGTTCCTTGTGATCCTCGATTTTCTATCGCTTTTATTTTTGTTATTATCACTGAGACACGTGTATTAAATGTATTTTGCCATGATTTGACTTTTCCCTTGCTTGGCACACATGTAGCATGTTTCATTTATCTTATTTACTTACTAGCTTGTGACAATTATGATAGTAGTACTTAGTTATTTGATTGTACGTAAAATTTTTCAGAGTCAAAATCATGTAGCTCTAAACTCTGTTAATGAAATTACAAATAAATAATGTAGAAGATGAGTATATTATAAAATGTAAGATACAAATTGAAATGAAAATAAAAATCCTCTTCATCTCCCAGTTTTCCATCTCCTTGCTCCTTTCCAGGGAGCGACAACCAGCCTGTGTCTGTGACATCACACCATGGCCACTTTATGTCTGTACAATCCTTTTGGTCAGAGTGAATGAAGGAGCAGCATTTCCTTCACCTTTTGTTTGAGCACCTAAAACAGTGCCTGACTCTGACAGGTTGCTCCTTAAGCATTGAGTTAATAGGGTGATTCATTTACAAGACAGGGGAAAAAACCCACTTTCTTATTTCAATCAGGTAATGAAGGATTTTTTAAAAAGGAGTACATTAATCATGACTGAGTTGGACCATCAACAGAGGAAGTATTGTATTTGATACAGTCAGGAGAAAGATTGACCAATACTAGGCAGAAAAACCTAGTATGCATGCCTGTTTATTTTTTTATAAGGAAGAGACTAATGTGTGTTTATCTACCCCGTCTTCCACTTCCCGTGAAAGTGAGAGTGTATGGGACCAGGAGAATATTCCTGGCTAAGGTTACAGCAAGTAGATATCAATATATAGCTCAAGTTAAATTTTTTTTACTAACCTGTTGGAATTCTCATGGACTTGTGAAACTCATACAGCATATACCTTGTACACATGTGCACATCAGCTAACATCACATGAGGCTACTTATGGTTTTGTTTGCATTTACTTGGTGTCGGGTCCGTAACACTGGTTTTTGGCCTTTTACATCTTTATTAGAAGGGAACTTGATGTGCTCTTATCACAGAAAAATAGTTCATGCCCACACAGAGGAACATGTTGTGAGGCTGCTGCCCATGGTTACAGCCTTTTGACAGTGATGATTCTTTCTGATGCCTGAATCGAATGGAATGTGTTGCTGCCCTGCCCTTGGTGGGGCCTTGTAACAATTATAGTTTGGATGGAAGAGCAGAAGGACCTAAAAAAGTAGCTACAAATGTCTTTTGTGTCCAGTAAAAGATTTATGTGCTGACCTTGGACTTGAAGCTCTCTAGATTAGGGTACTTTGATTCAAAGGATCTTGAAGGGATGCTTTAGAACACAGGTGGCAAACAGAAGGCTCGTGGGCCAAATCCAGCTCTCCACCTTGTTTTATCTGGCCCAGCACCGAGCTCTTGCTTACTAGTTAAGGAGTAGTTACATTTATACAGTCCCAAAATTACATTCAGTCCTTTGAAGGCAAGCAACCACAAGGCTGATGTGACACCCGGTGAAAATGAATTTGATACTCCTGCTTTAGAAACACATTTAAAGGCAAATTAGCAGGAGGAATGTCTGCCCTGACTCCCACTACCCCTCCACACACTCTGTAGAAGGTGGATCTCATTGTCCACAGCATAAAGAAAGCTGAGTGATGTGACGGAATATTAAGGTAGTGAAACTCGAGTGTAGGACATTCTGTCAGGGATGAGAGCAGTTTGGTTTGTATTTGAATCAGAAATCATTGTCTTGGTTTCAGTAAAAAATTTGGGTATTTTTGTGGTATATAAAGATGCAAAAATATGGAGAAATTAGTATTACCACTAAATTTAATACTTAGTTCATTTTTCCTGAAAGTTTAGGAACTTTATGACCTTACATGCCAGAATGGGGAAATGGTGTTTGATACTTAGTGCTTTCTGCTGGTTTTCCCTTTTGTTAGTAATTTCTTCTTGGGTGTATTAGAAATGTCCACAGATGTCCATAGATTGGCACACTTACATTATGATTGAATATCAATCTGCTCTTAAGATATTGAGCAGATTTGTTAACAAACAAGATGAGAATGTAGAAAGATATCTGATGCATTGTGAAAATTATTTAACAGAAAAGCAGCTGGCGAGTGATAATTGACTGATATGTTTAATCTGTAGAACTTGAAATGCTGCTGTGGTTACTGTGGGTTAAGTAGGGAAGACTCATCCATGAGATCAGGGGTTTTCTAGACATGGGCTGAAGAATGACAAAAACCCAAGGTGACAGGTTAAGGATTGCATGGCAAGAAAGGCACTGTGATTAAGTTCCTTGATGTCACTGAGCTGTAAGGCTGAAGATAACACTTTCCTTCTGCTGAAAACAAGAATCAATATTCACTCCTTGATGGGCTAAATTATTAAAAAGAGCCATTCTTGCAGTGTTTCATTATCTGGGATTTGCCCCAGCTGGTGATTTGTCTCATAGGGATGTTTGTGAGGCATTTTGTGTTAAAATTAATTCAGTTGGCTGGTGGAGCCCTTTGGATAATTCCTTTCCATTTTATAATGCTCTTGAATACGTTTATGGTTTTCTTATTCCTAAGTGGCTTTGTATCCTTTGGAGTTATTAAACAGTGCTGGGCACATATACACCTTTGTTTTAACCTTGATTTTTCTCTCTCTCTTTGTAGCTGTGGGTGGGTGGTTAACAGATTATTTTGTCGATACTCTTAGCGAACATCAAATGCAGTTGGCATATTATGTCAACCTGACACACTGATTAATATATGTTGAGTTTTATATTCTTCCCATAAGAAGAAAATCATGTAAATTGACTTTTTTTTTTTTATAGTTTTTAATGGGGGCAGGGATTTAATCTGTTAGATGGCTGGTGTGATTTCAGGCAATCAATTTGCAAAAGAAAGCAACCTCATTTTTATGAGCTTCAGTGGCAGAGAAAAGAAACTAGCATTGTGCTGTTTTAGTGCTGTTAGTGGAACTGGTCCCACTGTAATGCAAAGGTTGGGAGTGTAGAGAAAGAAGAACCTTTGTGAGTAGTGCTTTGCCATCATCCACCAGGCTGGGAGAAATTATGCAGGAGGCATTGTTACCAGGAAATGTCATTGGACTTGTCCATTGTACTGGTGCAATTGGAATCTTCTGGGTGAAGTTTGAAGCCTTCTACTCTTCTACAGTCTGAGGAGAGTTAAGACTGCCTCAGTGTTTTAAAATTGATGGTGTGATACTTTCTTTGGGGAGAGTCAGTGCTGTTGAAAGACCTGATTCAGTCTCACAAAGAGCATGGTCAGCTCGTCAAAGCCGGGTTAAGGGGGGTTTGTCCCCCCTGTAGTGGAACCATGATGTGAGGTGGTGTAAAATCACGTTTTTGCGTTCCTGTTGGAATGGAGGGGAGAGGATTGAGAAGGCAGGGAGACTAATGAAGAAAGGATGGAAAGAGAGCAAGGCTGTTGAAAATTATGTGGCTGACTACAGTAGAGCCTTGGAAGGGGCCGGTGTGTGGAGAGTGCAGCTGAGCCCGTGCATAGCAGCTGGGGACAGGCTCCGGTGCCAGAGAGCTCACCTAGGAGGAGTGAGCCTCAGGTTGCGTCCTAGTGTGGACGGATCTCTGTACAGACCTGCTGTTTCTCAACATGGCAGCCTGCCTCACTCCCAGCTCCATGATTTTGTAGAAGCTGGGGGGCTGGGAATGCCCTTAGAGTCCCACCTGTCACTAGCCGTGGGCAGCCTGGTCTTCCTCAGTTCATTATTTTCTGTTCTGTGCTGTCTTTCTGCCCAGCCTGATGTTTTGGGGACTGCTTTTTGTGGTATGTTGTGTGTCATTTGTTTCCCATTTCTTCAACCAGATTCACAGCTCCTACTTCCTGCCCTGTCCATTTGGTTGAATGGATAAGTAAAGAACATGGGTGTTGATCTGCCTGGGAGAGAGAGGGCGGAGGCATTACCGAAGGTCGGTCCAATGCCAGTGAGATCTTCAGGACACAGTTGGTGTCCTGTCACAGTAATCTGGAGAACACAATCTAAGTTTTCAGTGCGTTTTATTAAAGTGCTTTCAGTGCGGTTGAAATTCTTCTGAGCATGCTGCTCTATCTGAAAGGAGGCATGTTGCCCTTTTATATTTTGGGGGAGGGAGGCAGAAGAGCTGGGACCTAGACATCTTTTGGTCTTATTTCCTATTTGGATGAAATGACACCTTCCTCTTGGTTTTTGAGGAAATGTAATTGACCTCAGTGACTGCTGAGTAACAGGCAGTGAGTTGAGCAGAGGAATGGGTCTCCTAGAAGATGAACTGGAAAACTGTTGACAGGATTGATCATTAAAAAAAAATTCAGTGAAAAATTTACTTACAGAATGACAGTGAAACTTCTTGCTTTACAGACTTGATTGTCCTGATCACATCAGGCCTCCAGTATGTGCACTTCACTGTGTAACACTGCTTTCAGTCTGACCGATAAAGTCTGTGCTGCAGAGGTGGTTCCTTTTCTATGACAGCCCCGGACAGCAGTGGCATTGCAGGCTGCCTTCCTTCACACCTGCTTCTTCTAGAGATGCAATTTTAATGTGCTCATTTTCATTCTTACCCACTTTTATAGTTTTATATTTCTTCTCCCCATGGACTTACTGTTTGTGTTATTATTTTAGAGATGTCATTTAACAAGAAGCAACATGGATTTCTTTGAAAATTCAAATGCCTGTTTAAAAATTAGCATAAGTACAAATTAAATGGTTAAGCACTTTCTATTTTACCTACTAATGGAAGCAGTGAGAGGTGAAACACAGTTAACTTTCCCTTTTATCTAATACATGCCATGGGCATCTGTTATGTTTAGTAATGGTTTTGACATTCCTCTCAGGTTGTTTTGGGAGTGTTGGCACTTGAGCACTGTCACATACCCTGTGTCAGCATTGTTGCCAAAGATCCACACCATGTCATACATCTCTGAAGTTAACTCATTAGAGAAATTTGTCTTCTTACTCAAATTGGGTTTTTCTGTGTAAGGGAGATGAAATATCAGTACAGGTTGCTAGATTTCTGTCATGGGCTAGTTTGTCTCTGGCATACTGATTTGAGATGTTTTGTGCTCGGGTCAGTCTTTTTCTGGGTAGTCTTACTATCTCATGAATGAAAGCTGCACATCCACACACACCAGGGAGCTCCTGAGACAAAAGGCTCATTCCTGCCTGTTTCCAGAGAAGTGCTGTCTTATTTTGAGCCACTGCTCAGGTATCTGACTACTAACATCATTACTTATTGACAGATGCTTTTTGTACCCAGGGGCGACAAGTGTTTTTGTAAAGGCCAGATAGTAAATGTTTTCAGCTTTGTCTTCTCTGGCAACTATTCAGACTCAGCCTTAGACAGTATGTGACAGTGTGGCTGTGTTCCAGTAAAACATTGCAGGAAAAGGTGATGGGCTGGCTGTAGCCTCCAGGCCTCTCGTTTGCTGACCCCTCAACCTAGTATAAACTTCGGAGGATTATTCCCCTGAAAGAGTCACTCAGAACTCTCTTTTCTTCTTCTTCATTATGTCCTTATGCCATAAAGGTTGAGTGTGGTCTGCAGTTAGTAATTGCTTTTACTTTTCCTATGTTAGTTTGAACTGGTGAATATTGCACATTTACAACTTACCAAATTTATAGAAGAGATGTGCCTGTATAATCTATAAATACGATTGTGTGTGTGTGTGTGTGTGTATGCAGTACGCTAACAAATAGGTATTCTTTGCAAGAACCCATTCTCACTAATGATACCCATTCTCACTAATGATCCTTGAGGATTTTTACAATATGTTGGATACTAGGAACAATGAAACATGTGGGGTTTTCTTTGGCAATTAGCTTATATCTGGAGAGAAAATTTGAAAAGTTAAATGTGCATAATAAAATATATAAAAGTTCATGTCTTAATTTTTTTATGTTTTTTTCCTAATATCAAAAAATTGCAACAAAATATTCAGGGTAGCAGAAGAGCTTTTTAATACACATTTAATGAAAAGCATGACTTTTCTGTTAATTTAGTATTTAATAGGTAAGTATTGATATGAGAACTAATTTAGCATTTGTTGCTGATGAAATAAAACATTTGATACCCACATAGGCAAAGAAAATTTACTCAGATAAAAATTAGTCTACAGTCACAGATGAAGTGGCTGATCTAACCATCAGCTCTTTGTCATGCTACAATAGTTAATGTTATTTGTTCAAGGGCTCCTGTTGCAGGCATTCACCCAAGCATGGGCTTTGAATCTGTGAGCCCAGCCCCCCATTTTTAGGAAGATAAAAACAAACTGTGCATGGGTGGTAACTAAAGACTCATGGTTAATCACACTGTAGTTTTTACATTTCTATAGCCTAGAAGCCTAAAGTCAGCAGGTCTTTGAGGTCCTTCTGGATGTCCCACAGGGTATCTGCGCTTTTCTTGAGTTGAACAACCTCATCATCCTTCAGTTTCTGGTTAATTCCTTAGCATTCAGGGTATATGGAAGATTCAGGAAGACTTTGTTCCCAATGTTGTAAATTCCCTTCACCATTGTTGACACTGGATGAATCCTGGATACATTTTTCAACATAAATTCAGTGAGATCAGTCACACAATCCAGTAGCCCAGCTGGTGTATCCTTTTAGCTTAATGACTTCATAGGCACTTTCAACCACCATCTTACACACTTTCTGCCAGTCTTCACTATCATTGTCCATTCCTATTCCTGGATTCAGTTCCTGGAGAGATGCCTGCCATGTTCACTGCACTCCACACCACACAGCCACACTTGAGTCTCCATGTACTCCCAAAATCCATGTGTGGCAGCTGCTGGGATGAATGCCAAGTTTTTCAGCCTTACGATAGTGAAATCTAGCAGAATCTAGGTTACATCCACTTCCAGGTATCATGTGGGAGAATTTCCACTGGGTTAGAAACCATAATTATGATGTTATCAGGGCTGTACTTGATGACTGAGGAATAATGAATTTGAAGACATTAACATTACTCTGCAACAGGTCGAGATGATTCTCTCCCTCTTGCTGGCAAACGCCTGCAGTTACCACCACAAACTTAGAATTGGCAGCCACAGTGTAATTTTTATCTGCCACAATTTTAGGTGTCTGAAGAAAAAAGCTTCCATGCTGCAAATCCATCATTTCTCCTTTGAGCTTATCTTCCAAAACATCCACAAGAGCTAGCTCATCAACCAGGGACTTTCCCAGAATGCTGATGGTACGTGCCATACCAACTTGTCTGACACCCACGATAGCAATCTTATTGTTTGGGACTGCTGCCTCATCTTCTGCAACTGGTACAATCAGTTTTTCCTTAAGAGTTGCCATTGTGTGCAGGAGAGAGAAGACTCTACCATTGGCTTTTTAATAATATACATCTGTGCACGAGGACATCCTGGACAGTGAATGGCGGTGGCTCTGTGCCAGACTTTTGCACCATTGAAAGAAAGCACAGAGCTCATCTGATTGACAGTGGTTCTCAGAATTCTTATTTATATTAAAAGACAGTATATTATTATTATCATCATCATGACATTATTACCCAAATTATTGTTAAGGAACATCATTACTTATTGACAAATTTTGTTTGTATCCAGATAGAATATTGTGTTTCAAATTTTATTTGAGACTAGAGTTTGAGGATTTATGTCATAACCTAAACTAATGTGATTTGTATTATTTGCCCTTAGTTCAGTTGCTACATTGATGGCCAAATTATTATAAAATTACCTGTGATTTTTACCTCTTTATCTCCTTTTCACAGATGCTTTGTTACAACTGTAAAAATGCAATATCCTCTGACTGTAGCCATTGAATCTGATTTTGTTTTCACTAGTTGACCATGA
Source organism: Tonatia bakeri (assembly GCA_004024845.1). Classification (NCBI taxonomy): domain Eukaryota; kingdom Metazoa; phylum Chordata; class Mammalia; order Chiroptera; family Phyllostomidae; genus Tonatia; species Tonatia bakeri. The sequence continues at coordinate 62,716 of PVIA01006137.1, forward strand.
CATTTTTTGTTGTATCTTTCTACCCAGTGGCATACTCACTTTATGTAATTTGCTGTGAGTACACCACTGATCATTTGTATTTTATTTTACTCATGGTCACGATAATTGCACTTCACTGAGCGGTAGATTGTTCTTATGGAGAGGGTAGCCAGTTGGATTCTGTTTTCAGTTCTGTTATCAAGCTTACTAGCTGTGTTACTATAGGCAAGCTATTTAATCTTCTAGAACATTAGTTTCCATATATGTCAAACTGAGAGTGCGTGTCCTGCTTACTTCACAGAGTTATTTTCATGTGAGAATAAGAAGAGGTAATAATAGTGCTTTGAAAATTTTACAGGCTTTAAAGATATAGGAGTATCAGTTATTAAGATTGGCTGTGTATAATGAAAACAAACACCCAAATCACAGGGGTAAAAAGTCTGTATTCTTATGGAAAACAAGATGTTTTCCAGGGTGTGCCATCTAGGTTTGGTAGAGGTATCCTGATCCTTGGGTGTCTTAATTGTTGGCTATGTTGTCCTGAGTGCAGGTTTTCATTCTCAAGGTTTCCTCATGGTCACAGATGGCCACTTCAGCTACAGCTGGCAGAGTCACACTCTAGGACAGTGTTGTCAGGTCATGGCCCATGGACTGAACTGCTTGCCACTAGTCTACCAGAGACAAGTACAGAAACTGGAAGTAATTGTTTAGAAACTTTATAGATACTTGGCACTACCACAGCTTTTTAATTGTGTTTATAAAAAATATTACTCACAATGGATTGAGGGAAACTGGTTTTTCCCTGCAGCCAGGCATCTGGAGAAGAGCACACAGATTAGAGCTAAGGTAGGCCCATTCCAGAGCTCTGCTAGTTGTCCTGCCTAACAACTTGGGTTTGCATGAATCTTCAAGGGAGGCTGGAGTTGATTTTGGCTGGGCTCCGGTAATACAGAGGCTCCATCATTAAGGAGAATGAAGTTGACTTAGGCAACCAGCAGTCTCTGCCACAGTTGGACATGTATGAAGCTTTGGTCAATACCATTTAACACAGTCCAGCCGACAAACTCAGCCCAGTCCCTGAGAATAATGACCCCAGGGGCTGCTGCCATTTCTGGGGATTAGGGGACTGGCACGTGTTTCAGATGGGGAAGCACACTAGGAATACCAACAGAATGAAATCCGATGGAGGTTGTATAGTTCTCATTTGTAGAAAAGAACATTCTCAACAGATACTAAGTTTATTTCTATTTTCATAACTTAGAACTAAATTTGTGAATTTAGTTACAACTGTAAATAAAACTTTATCTTAAACCCACTTATATTATCTTTATGCAAATATGATTAAGTTTGATTCACCTAGGATCAGATGTAGAAGTAGAACTTGCAAAGATGACTTTTAAAAGGTACCTTTTAAAGTGGTTCTGAATAGACAGGAGCCACTTTTGTATGTTGTGTGTAGGGTGGAAATTGCAGGGAGAGTTTAAAAGACAATTTTATAAGAGTGAAATGGCCTGTGATTTAGTTGAATTTTATATTTTCAAATCTTAATTTCATTGTCCTGTTTCATCCACAAGGAGCAGTGTTACGTAAAATATTTTCACTATGAATATAATACTTCACATTGGCATTGCAGTATGTTTTCTGCTGTAAAAGTCTTTGTTTCCTGTTAGTATGTTAAGGCAATGTATATTAAACCACTTTATTACATAGCATTTGATACTAGGCACCTTCAGAGGAAGGGATTAAAAAAAGAATGACAAAAAAATCTGAATTCCTACCCTCAATATGTGCAGATGTTTGCAGGAGGTGCCAGGGTATAAGCAGATGTCTTCACAGTAGCTAGAAAGCTGGGCGCTTGCCATGGTGGCGTGCAGTACAGAGAGGGCCCCAAATGCCGGAACCTGTCCTGTCCGGTGGTTAAGGTTCAGGAGGAGGTGTCCTAATTAACTGGCGAATTTGGGGTTGGCTTTTACAGACATAGGGCAATGGAAGAGAGAGGGCAATGGGCCCTAGCTGGAAAAACTGTTACCTCTGACTGGTGGTTGTCCTCTGTAGTTCTCATTATATGAGTAATTTTTAGTCATGGTGACTGGATTTGGAATGTGGGAGCGTGATGGGGAGGGTCCATTAAATGACTTATGTAGACAATTTTGCATTGAAAATAGATGGTTGTGTGTGTCTTTTTATTGGCAGTAGTGATTGGCATTTTATTTTTCCTTTTAATCTGTGAAGTTAGTGCTGCTGGTCATTTGCCATTCACTGTCAGTGAGAAAATCTTCCTTGATCAGACATGGTCAGTGGCTGCTGGGCTGTCAGGACTTGCTTGGTTTCACATCATCTTTCTCTTGACCATTCTGTTTGAATAATATGTACCTTTTCCTCTCATTTTATCTCTGAAAAGTCTCCTCACACCACCAACTTATTCACAGTGAAAAACTTGCCTTATCTGCTAGCATAGATGGCTTGATCTTTACTTTCCTACTACCCTGTGGAAGTTGGGACAAGACGTGGTAGCTCTGATGGCAGCACCACGAGAATCTCTTGCAGTCCTCTCTTCAGGTCTCAATTGGAAGAGGTCCACTAACATTTTCCGTTTTAGTGAACTAACATTTAGGAAGCCTGTGCTCAGTTCTTAATATATGAAATAGCCGAATAAGTTTCTGTTGTCCCAGACATCAGTTGAATTGGGGTAGTTTGGAGACTAATTGCTTGACAGCTCTTTCTACTCAGCAGTTCTTCAGTTGTTTCCAGAAAAAGAAACTGCTAGAGGATTCTGGGTAAGCCCAGGCATGTGGTCAGTGGGAGGCCACTGTGAATAAGCATGGTCCAGGAGGCTGCAGGGTGAGAAGTCAAGTCACCTTACAGTTAAGGGAGGCAATGCAATTTGAGGACTAGATTTTCCAGATTAGCAAATTAACTGTGTGATACTCCACTGCCTGGAAGCAGTGCCTTCTTTACTGCCTTTCAAAGGGTGAAAGAATTAAGAATAGAAAAATTTCAGGTTTCACTTTGGAAAGCTTATAGTCATGGTTTATGTACTTTCCCCAACAGTATCAGAATCAGAATCCCAAATAGACTAGGTTGGCCTTTGAGTGAAATGACTTGGAGACTGCAAAACGGTTCACATTTTTCCCCTCTGTCCTCAGGGCTACACTGGCTTTCTATTTCAATTCTGTACAGTTTCATGAGTTAATTAACTCTGTAAATACATTTTAAACTTCTTGAGGGAACAAACTGTTTTAAATGTTCCTGATATCTTTATGGTCCCTAGTACTGCTCAGTGTGACTTGTAGGCTCTTTCTTAATCTGATGGATTCATTCTGTATTTCTGAGTGATTGGCTCCTCGTGCTTGAGGTCTCAACTCATATGTCCCTGACTCTGGAAGGTTGTTCTGACCACACTCTATCCATGGCCTCATTCCCTTTCCTTCTTTATTTTCTGAGCTGTTGCCCAGTTTTAATATCTTCATGTTTTTATAACACTGATCATCATCTGAAATTATCTTTTGATATATTTGTTTACTTGTTTTCCTTTCCCCAATAGAAACAAACTCTGTGAGAGCAAACATCTCATCTTATTCTGTGACTGTTTAATAAATAGTTGCTAAATGAATGAATTAAAATGTTAATAAATATTTGTGAGTTAGCAAATTGTAATTGTTTGTGTTTTTATCTGGGGTGGTGGTTTCTTTTGCCATGTTCTGCGGTTGTGTATTTTGGTGGTCAGCATAGAAGATGGTTACCGGGAGGTTCTGTGAGAAGGAGGAGTGCTGGGCCCCTGTTTATACTTGAGGGGTGACTTGGATTTTAGTTCAGGAAGATTTTGTTAGGAAAAGACAAGTAAATAAAAGGCCCGTCTCCATCTTATGACATCTGTGTATCTGGAGCTCCACTTTAACTGATGTTACTTAGTTGCCATTGCCAGTTGCTGAGGGGATTTGGCACAGATTGCCTTTTATCCTGGGCCACATGTGCTGTTGGTTGCTCAGGCACTGGCTGTCTTTTGGGTCAGGTGGTTACACTTGGTACAGTCAGCTGTAGGCTCTGGGCCACAGTCACATAAAACAAAGCAGGGCCACTCAGAGACTGGACAGGGCACCTGCCCTTAGAAGGGGTTGTAAAAAGGTGGTTTGGGGACTTGTTTAGCCTCAGTACCTTTTAGGAACTTTTGATGAATTTTAAAAGATACTGACATATTTTTGAAAGAGAAGTATTAGAATATGCTAGATTTGCAGGTTGGAGTTTAAATGAGGGTTTTCAGTGGCTTATTTTAAATTACTCCAGTGTATTAATTGTTTTTTTTTTTTTAATGTTTCTGTACAGTTCAGCCAGCACTCATTAAATGAATACTGTGTTGCATAACAGTGAGTCCATTGTGGTGAAGGAAGGAGATGTGAATTACTCTCCCCCTCAAGAATGGCCAGCTCCCTGGTGGGGAGAAGGGGGTGTTTGCCCATTTTGTGTGATGCAGTAGCTCCAGGGCAACACAGTGCCTGACACATAGAAGGAGCTTAATAAATATTTGTTGAATGTGAAAATATGAATAAAATATGGCCTCTGCACTCAAATGGTTCAAGACAAGTAGGAGGGATGAGACATGCCTGTCAGGAATGTGGGCATGGAGAAGTGTGACTGCTTTCCAAGGGAAAGGAGGGCTGGGGCTCGGGCACCCCAAAATGGCAGCCCTGAGCTGGACCTTGAAGGTTTGGAAGAATTTTGACTGGAGAACAGAGACTCTTTTGAGACAAAGGATAGAGGCAGAATGTTTTTGTTGAATATTGGAATCTAGCTTGGTTTGGTGAAGGGAATGGTCTACGATAGAACTTGGAAAGATATGCCTAACTCTGAAAGCCATGCTGAGAAACTGGATTTATTTGTTAGCCATTGAGGAACCATGGGTAGATGAGTACATGATCAGACTATGGTTTTAGAAAATTAGGTTAAACATAGAAGTCATTAGGAAGCTACTAAAATAGCTCAGATGAACTGGAGTGAGGGCCTGATCTAGGCTGCTATTAATGAGAAGTTGGAGGGGAAGAGGGAAACTTGTAATTATGAGGCAACATTCATCTACTGGGCAACAAAAATGTAAGTCCTTGTTGTCAATCAATCTGTATTGTAGTCGGGAACAGTTAGAATTCAGTGGAATAATTTGAGGTATGTGTGTTATATTCACTGAGGATTCCTTGTAGTGTTTCCTTATAAGGGTATGCAGCAGTGATTCTGATTTTTTAGAGTTTTGAATGGCGGCTCAGAAAAATTAAGTAACTTTTCTAATATCATATAGTATAGTATATAGCATATTGAGTCAGATTCAGAACCTAGCTGTGCTTTTTTCCTATAAGGTGTTCCAAAGAGAACAGATGAGCAAGACTCTGGAGAGAGGGTATCCAGGCTTTCCTGATTATTGACTCTGTTAGACGGTGAGGGAAGGAGATGAGGGACCCTGAGCTTTTGAGACCCAGAACTGGGAAGACGTATTTGTTCTATCACCAGAAGCTGTGGCATTCATTATATGTAAGAAAATAATTTAACGCTAGTTCCATCATAAGTTTTGTTTTAGTTGTTTATATTTCAAACTTGTCCTTAAATTTTAGTTCCCTGGTCTGTATTTTTTACCGCAAGTATGTCATTTTGATCAATCCAGAGTAGGAAGAGATTGTTTAGTATGTGCTAAGCAGCTGTCCACAGTTCCTTTTGTAGAATCCTGTGATAATTCCAGCTGCTTTCTTGTATCGTTTCTCCATTTTCTTACATACATTTTCTAATTTAGTTCTTTTGGTTTGGTTGCTATTTTGTCTTTTAACTACAAACTACATAATTATGAAATGTATAAATATGTGAACACTGTAATATGTGAACACTGCTGTGTACAGTGCATCTGTGGCATCTAGTCTCCAGCTGAAATCTGAGGCATGAAGTTCGTTTACCTTTATCATGAGACTTGTCTGTTAGGTGGAACATCCTCTCCTTCTTCTGGGTTTTCTTCTCTGGTTACCAGAACTGTAACTGATGCCTGCTCTTCTGTAGGTGATGTATGTTATTAGTGTTTTCCTTTTTAAAAAAATCTCCTTATTGTAAAGCACAAATGTAAACAACCACACAAAGTGTATGTACAGTTTAATGAATTACTATACCGTGTAATTACCTTCCCAGTCAAGAAGCAGGATTTCGCAGTCATCTCCTAGCTTCTCGCAATGACAGCCTCTCCTTTCCCTACAAAATTAACTACTCTCCTGACTTATAAAGTAATCATTTCTTTATGACCTCTTTAGTTTTATCTCTCAAATGTCATTATCTGGACACTGTAGTTTAGTTTTGCCTACGATAATGTCTTTTAAGTCAGTGATAATATATAGATTTTTATCCTTTCATCCCTTTACTTTTTTCTCAACTACTTTATTCATTAAAGAACCCACGCCCTTTGACCTGGAGAGTCTCCTGCAACGTGGGTGTTACTGATTGTCCGATGCAGTTAAAGATGTGCCTCAGTTCTCTATTCCCTGCACATTCACAACTGGATCCAGAGGTTTGGTCAGACTTGAGTCTGGTCCACTTGGACAAGATTACAGATGGTGTAGTGTACTTTTACCAGGAGGCACATTATGTCTGTTTTTTGTTATTTTTGATGTTATCACCTGTATCTATTACTTCTTTGGGAATTGGAAATGAGATTCTAAATCTGTTATTTTGCTTTCATTTATTAGCTAGAATAATTTTATATGGCAGTGCTTCCTGTTATCTACTATTTGGTTACCTAATTGTACAGTTTAGGTAGGAAATGCAGGGTAAAGGCTTAAATTCTTTCTCTTTTTTTGATCAGGTTTTTTTTTAAAGGTAATTTATTTTAGAGAGAGAGGAAGGGAAGGAGAGAGGGAGAGAAACATCGATGTACAAGAGAAACATTAATATGTTGCCTCTTGTACACGCCCCGACTGGGCACTGAACCTGCAACCTAAGCATGCACCCTAACCTGGAATCAAACCAGTAACCTTTCACATTGCAGGACAACACTCAACCAACTGAATCTTTCTGGGAAGGGCTATTGACTCAATTTTCAAATAATACATTGGGTACCCCTAAACATATTTGAAGGGTTTTAAATTACTGAAATTTTTAATCGTTGAACTCAGATTGCTCCATGTGGCTAGTGGGAGCCTCTTCAAATTGGCTTCTGAGTTCCGTTTGACCTTAGTGATCTAATAGTGTCCTTGTCATCTGTGGATGCTTTGTGCTCATCGTATGCATTTCCTACAGCAGACCTGGAACCAGCATTTCTTCTAGACTGCCTGGTTTTAGTAAGAAATATTTCAAGAGCACAATCTGGGTTGTTTGGGTCTCATTGCTACTGGGTTGGCCATTATTCCTAGATCTTTTTATTTATATATTAGTTATATGAATAGTTCTAAAATTTCAGTGGACAGAGCTAGAAAATATCATCTGTTATACCTTATAAATGATACTGACTTTTTTAATTCAAATTCAGGATTATAGAGTTTTTATTCAACCTCATCTATATTCCATTTGCATCTCTTTTTTTCCCCACAAGAGATGTCTTGTTATCTGAGACACAGGAGAGATAGAATGAGAATATCTCATAATTATGTCCTTTATCTCACCTGACCTGTATAGTAGTCTCAGGTCAATAACATCAGTACTGCTACCACCACTTATGATTACTGAAAAGAGAAAAATAAAGTTTTGTTGGCATTCTCCCTATTCTCTCTGTCCATGTTTCAGATGATAGTACTGAAAATTTTTAGATTATACAGCCATTACACACCATAGTCTCTTCTATTGAACCCTCATTTAGTCTTAGTTCTTTTGGTAACTACAGTAGGTCGTCATTGTCAATAGATTCTGTGACTTGCGTGAAACATGTAACAAAACCAGTTTTACCATAGTTTAGCTGATATAAATAAGAGTTAAATTTCTATGGCGTCATGTGAAAGTTATAATGAAACAGTGTTGAATGAAACAGCATTATTCAAGGACGTGCTATTAATATTTAATGTTTACCACTAGTCCTTATGTAGAATCTTTAGTTATTTTAGTTGTCTGAAATTTGTTTTCTAGTAGATTCCTTACAAAGTGCTCATAGAAATATATTCCCTGACTCTTGAATGCTTATAATAGGTTGTTTGTGCCCTTATACTTGCTTGAAGGTCAATCAGATTTGCTGACTCATGTTTTTTAAAAAATTTAAGTATAGCTGACATACAACATTATATTATTTTCAGGTGTAAAACATAATAATGTGATGTTTGTGTATATTGCTAAATGATGACCACAACAAGTCTCATTAACCTTCATCGACATACACTCAGTTGAAGAATTTTTTTTTCTTGTGATGAGAACCTTTGAGATCTACTCTTTTAGCAAATTTCAAACATGCAATACAGTAATATTGAGTATAGTCCCCACGCCATGTTTTCTGTTCTTGGGTGCCTTAAATATGCAACTATGTTTTCCTCTGGTGTAAAGCCTTGCTGTCAGTCTGTTGGTGATCTAATTACCTTTTCCTATAATTCACATTATTTTTGCCTGCATGCCCAAAGAATTATTTTTCCTTCAAATTCCAGTAGTTTTATTTGTTATTATTTTTTAAATGTTTTATTTCTTTATTTTTCAAGAGGGGAAGAGAGGAAGTGAGGAAGAAAAACCATCAGTGTATGGTTGCCCTTCACATGCCCCCTACTGGGGAGCTAGCTTCCAGCCCAGGCATGTGCCCCAGTCTGGAATCATACCGGCGACCCTTTGGTTTGCAGGCTGACACTCAGTCTACTGAGGCACACCAGCCAGGACCAAAGTCCATTAATTTTAGTAGAATATGTCTTTATATTGGTCTTCTAGAACAGCATGATAAAATATGAGGGAGGATCACCCCTAAAACCAGAATTAACTTTTGGAGGGCAGCCCCTTAGTACAGGCTTCCCCTACTGATAAGTTTTCTAGGGACCCACTGTATCAGTGTACTAGCTGGCATTGTTGTGAGAGGCTGCATTTGGCTTTAGTGAATTTTTTTCCAAAGACTCTTTCAACACATTTGCCCATTTTGTAATGGGTGATTTATGAGAGCACCTGCCCACTTGTCGCTAAGTGTTCAGGAGTTTTTGAATAAAAAAACAGCATGACCCCTGTGCCCCACCCTCTCTATTTACCTGATGTGGCCCTGAACTATGCCCTCCCCCAGGCCCCCATGAAAAAAGTTCTCAAAAGGAAGCATTTTGCCTATGTGGAAGAGGTGAAACAAAAATATGTCAGAAGCACTGAAAGAAAGGCATCAAAGTCAAGTTCAAACTGTTTTGAACAGTGGGAAAAAAATGTCTTGATAGATGTATCGGATCAGTTAGTACTTTGAAGGTGACTGACGTTTAAACATAGAAGAATAAATAACAATTTTTTATAAATTCCATTTTTGGGGGGATTCCCCTTGCCTGTACAGTGTGCTCTTGAAGTATGAAGTTATAAATATTTTTATTTCTGGAAAATTTTCTCAAGTTATAGTTTTTAGTATTTGTTCTTTCAGGAGCTTTTATTATGTATATGTTAGTTGTTTCTTGCCTATCTTTAGTATTTGTCACTTTGTCATGAATCCTTTTTTTTTTTTTTAGTTTGTTTTTTTTAACTTTTAAGTTCTTGTAAGGTATTTTTAAGCTGAGTTTATTACCCTTTTGTACTCCTTCTAGTTCAGTATTTCTAAAATGATCTTTGTATGATATTCCATTTCTGAGTTTTCCTGTGTCTTGGTTTATGTAGCTCTCTGATATCTTGTATCATTATTTAATAATATCTCTTAGCTCGTTTTGAAGCAGTACATTATAGTTTTGGTTGTGTGCAGATGTATGTTTTTGCCATGTTTCATTATCTGTAGAAGTGTTATTCTGCCTCTTTTTTTTCTATTCATAACATTTTAAGAGGTTTAACTTCAGTAGTTTTTTCTTTTGCTTGTTTTTATGTGAATTTAATTTTCATAAACTTTTAGAAGGAGATGACATTCAGAGTAGTTTCTTTTAACTTAACAAAGCTCCCTTTTCTGTTGTCATGTAGTGATAAAAATACAGCACTTTCATTCTGTGATTTCCTGACTCTGTTTTCTGCATTTTCATTTCGATCTTCATTTTCCTTTTCTCTCTTGTTCTTTTCTGCTCAATTTATGCTCCATTCCCATAGTTGCTCCTCTCTTGTGGGGCCTTATCCTGGAAGGGAGCTGAGGTGGGTGAGTTTTTAGAATTCACAAATGCTTACTACTTAGCCTTATCTAGCTTCTTTGTGCTAGCCTACTGTCTGCATGGATCAAACCCCTGTAGCCTCCAGTGCTTTTAGCACATTGGCCCACCTATTGCTTGTTAACTGTTTTTGAGATCATACTGATATTAGGTATGTGGGACATCCCATTTCTTCTGTTCTTCCTCTGCAGATTCTCATAACCATTGGTTTATGGCTGTTGGTAGTTTATGCCCTCCCATCTGCCTGTATTTTGGGTTTTCCCAAGCTACTTTGTTTCCTCCTTTTGTTGTATTGTCAGCGGGAATTAGGTTTGATTCTGGAGTTGATCTGTTTTTACATGGGGATTTAGAAAGATCCATAAATTCTGCTGCCATCACTGCCATCCTCTCAGAATTTCTAGCATGTTAGTTTTTATTGAAATAATTTTCTATTAAGCCCCAGGCCCACAAGCACCTGAATTCTTAAATTGTGACCTGCTATTTGTTACGGTTGCCAGCATTTCTGTACAAACCTCGAGGGAGAGATAGATAGAGAACTGAAGACCAAAGGAACAGTTATCTCATTGGGTTTCGTTTCCTGACCTCAGTGAGTTCCCCACGTGTTGGTCCACCCCGTGTCAGACACAGATACTCAGTTTGCTTCTAAATTTTTTTCTGTGCCAGGTTCAGGCATGCAAGAGTCTTTCCTGGTCCTAGTTACTTAAATATATGGATATTGAGATTGACCTGTGAAATTTCACCTTGATGTTGAGATTATGTGATTCTCCCTTCATCTCCAACCCCTCGCCCCCATAGTGTATGTCCTAGAGCTTTGAGTGTTTCCTGTTAGTGTATCCCTTACTAGGTAACTTAAATAATGTTAACTTTCCAGGAAAATTTTACTTTAAACCAAAGGAGCAACCAGGTTGGTGATTGGGGTTTGAGACTGGAAGAATTGTTTTGTTTTGTATGATTCTTTCTTTCTTTTTATTTTTTAAAAATTTTATTTATTGATTTGTAGAGATGGGGGAAGGGAGGGAGAGAAACATCAGTGTGTAGTTGCCTTTTGCATGACCCTTACTGGGGACCTGCCTGCAACCTAGGCATGTGCCCTGACTGGGACCTGCACTGGCGACCCCTTGGTTCTCAGGCCAGCACTCAATCTAGTGAGCCACACCAGCCAAGGCTGATTATTTCTGATATATAAATTTATGTGATGTTATATATCAGTTAGCAATTATAGCTGAAATCTTACAGATTCCACAAACATAAACATTAGCCATCACAAGTGTCACAACAGTGTAGTATATGTGCATACATATCAAGTGAATATATATTTATGAAGTGTAATTCTATAAATCAGATGGAAAAAAATCTCAAAACATGTAACCATTGAGTCAGTATTACTAAATTAAGAGGCCAGAGATGTCACGGGCTAATATGCATCTTTTATTTCTTCAGTGTAAACTTAAATGAATCCATACAGATACTATCAAGTTATTTTCAATGGGAAAAGGGAACTCTTTTCAACAAATAGGCTGAAATAACTGGATATCCATATGACAAAAATAAAAGGCAAAACACATCCCTGCCTCACACCATACATAAGAATTAATTTGAGGTGGATCATTGACCTCTAAATGAAAGGTATAATTATAAAGCTTCTGAAAGGAAACAGGAGAGTATCTTTCGAACCTTGATGTAGAGAAAGATTGCTTAGAGGGAGACAGAAAGTGCTTACTATAAAAAGACAAACAAGGAATTTATCAAAAGACATTGTTAAGAATAGTCATAGAGAAGCTTCAAACTGTGAAAAAATGCTACAACACATTGGAGAAAATAATTGAATTCAGAATACATTTTTAAAAACTCAAAGCAAACAAACAAAACTGGCACAACTCAATAATAAGACAACTTTTAAAAAATGCACAGACTTAAACAGAGACACTTTACGGAAGAAAATACAGGAATGTTGGATAAGCCCATAAAAAAGTGCTCAATTTGATTAGTCATCAGGAAAATGAAAATTAAAGCTACATTAAATACCACTAACACCAGAGGGGCAACACTGTTTACCGTGGTTGTTGTGAAAAAGCCCACTCTGGCAAGGAACTCTTCTTCTTCTTCTTCTTTTTAAAGAGTGTATTTATTTATTTTTAGAGGAGGGGATGTAAGGGAGAAAGAGAGGGAGAGAAACATTGATTTAGTTGCCTATTATACCTGCCCTGACTGGAACCAAATCTCCAACCTAGACATGTTCCCTGACCAGGAATTGAATCAGCAACCTTTCACGCTGCAGGACGATGCCCAACCAACTGACCCACACCAGTCAGAGCTAGCAAGAACTCTTCATGCTTTGCTGTCGGGGATGAAAATGCTATCACCGTTTCAACAGTTTGACAATTTCTTAATAATTTAAGTAGATCTATCCTAGTCTCTATGATAGAAATCAGAATAGTGGTCCCTTCTACAGAGTAGAGATTGAGTGGGAGAATGCTTGAGAGAACTTTGTGAAGTGATAGAAATGTGTGTTTGGATTATAAAGGGGTGTGTATATATCTTTATAAAAATTAATTCAATAGTGAACCTAAAATCTCTGCTTTTCACTATATATAAATTATACCCCAAGTTAAAAAAATCCACTGCTGATTAAAAATGTAAGATTTCATCTTTTTTTATTTAATCCAAATTTTATGTGTATTTTAATTTTACTATGCAATGTATTAGTTGGAACTTAAAGGCTTTACATTTGGTTTTGCTAGTAATCTAGCTGGCTTCAGTGTAGTACATGAGATGAGTTCCAAAGTAAGTGGACCAGTTATGCAGTAAATATGATTAAAGGCTATATGGTTATACTACTGTTTGAATACCCTCAATTATTTATGAATTTTTTCCCTAGATGTTTAGGATATTTATTAATGGCTTATACTAATTTGCTTACCATTATCCCCCCCAAGAGGTTATTATCTATGGCCCTATGATGGGGTGATGGCCTTCAAAGAGGGGATCTTGCCACATTCCTTGACATCATCTGTAATGTTAATTATTGAAATGTCTTTCTATTTAGTATTTATATTTGGTTAGTTTTTAGCTTTTTTATCTTGTTTTATCATAGTCAGCCTCTAGAAGATGCTAGCACCTACATATACAACCTAGTGTAAATTCCTCTATGCTCTGGTTTTCATCTTCTAGCTACTTCATGGAAGGTTTATATAAAAAATTATGAATGAAGAGCATTTATTCATAAATTTTATATGTTTATTACATAGCCCACTTTATGAATGTGTCCTTTTTTTACAAGAAGGGGGCATTATACCTAGATAATATACTTTCCCAGTGTTAATTGGGAAGACTTTATTTTATGATGATCTCTGAGCTTATGCTTTATGTAGCATACATTTTTGTTATAGAAAATCACAGACTCTTTAACAGTTTGTTCAAATATATTTACAAGAAAATAGTGTGACAGTGTTTATTTTGCAAAGTGCTGTGAGTGGGGGGCTGTTCTATATCTTGCCTCCCTCAGGAAAAGTGGACTTTAAATGTGGCCAGATTTTTAGTCTTTGTTTTTATTTTTTTACTTTGAATTTAAATTATACGTATTATATTGTTTATGCTATTACAGTTGTCCCAATGTTTGCCCCTCTGTCTCCTCCACCCAGACCCCCTTTCTCCCCCAGGCAAGTCCTGCACTGTTGTCAGTGTCCATGGGTTATACATACATATTCTTTGGCCACTGTATTCCTTGTGCTTTACTTTACATATCCATGACTATTCTGTAACAAGCAACTTCTTAATCCCTTTACCTTTTTCACCCTTCCCTAACCGCCTTCCCACTTGGCAAATATCAAAACTTTGTATCCATGATTGTGTTTCTTTTCTGCTGGTTCATTTATTTGTTTTATTTTTTATTTTTTAGAATCAATTATTGATAGATACTAGTATGGTGATGATGAACTTTAGCATTTTCTTGTCTGGGAAGCTCTTTATCTGTCCTTTGATTCTAAATAGCTTTGATGGGTAGAATAATCATGGTTGTAGGTTCTTGCTTTTCATTACTTCAAATATTTCTTGCCAGACCCTTCTAGACTGCAAGTTTCTCTTGAGAAATCAGCTGACAGTTTTATGGGAGCCCCCTTCTCAGTAACTAACTGCTTTTCTCTTGCTGTTTTTAAGATTCTCTCTTTGTTTTTAACCCTTGACATTTTAATGATGATATATCTTGGTGTGAGCCTCTTGGGTTCATCTTGTTTGGGATTCTCTGTGGTCCCTGAACTTGTATGTCTATTTCCTTCACCAAGTTAGTGAAGTTTTCTGTCATTATTTTTCAAATAGCTTTTCAATTTCTTGCTCTCTCTTCTCCTTCTGGCACCCCTATGATGTGAATATTGAAATGCTTGAAGTTGTCCCAGAAGTTCCTTACACTATCCTCATTTGGGGGCGATTCTTATTTCTTCTTGTTCTGATTGTTTTTTTTTTTTTTTTTGCTTCCTTATATTTTAAATTGCTGGTTTTATTCTTGTCTTCATCCACTGTGCTGTTGATTGCCTGTAAATTGTTCTTCATTTCAGTTTGTGTATCCTTCATTTCTGAGTAGGTCTTTTGTTGGTTTCCATGCTCTTTTTTATGCTGCTGAGGTGCTCACTAAGTTCATGGAACATCCTTATAACCAGTGTTTTGAACTCTGCATCTGGTAGATTGCTTGTCTCTATTTTGTTTATTTCTTTTTCCAGAGTTTTGTTCTATTGTGTCATTTGGGCCACGCTTCTATATATTAGATAGAGTTGCTATGACTCCCTGTCTTGGTAGTGTGGCCTAATGTAATAATGTCACGTATGGTCCAATGGCACAACCTCCCCTATAGCCCATGCTAGGTACTTGAGTTGTGCCTACCATATGGGCTGTGTACACCCTCCTCTTGTTGTTGAGTCTTGACTGCTGTTGGCAGGTCAATTGGAGGTACTTGAGTTGTGCCTACCATATGGGCTGTGTACACCCTCCTCTTGTTGTTGAGTCTTGACTGCTGTTGGCAGGTCAATTGGAGGAATTTAGGCAGACCAGTCAGCTTCAAGGACTGGATGTACCTGCTGACCACCACCAAACAAAGACAGTGGATTTCTGCTATGTAAGAAGCTTCCATTTTGATGAAATTTTATTACAACATGATAATTTTTGTGAACTGTTATTAAAAATGATTCTTTGTACTTTCTTTAAATATGTTTCACCATTTTTATCTAATTTTGGCTATTTCATATCTCTATGATATAAAGGTAGGACAAGTTACACATTGGAATATTATGGCTGGATCAACTAATGTACACTTTGACTCCATTTATAACATTTTTGGGAAGGAGACTAAGGAATGTCATGGTATTTTCTACTTATTGTGAAAGACAATAGTTATTTCTTTGCTTCTATTACATAGGCACAATAATGAATTTTTGTGTAATAGCTGAATCTGGGCTTGTGGTATCATAGACAAAGATTTACACATATTGTACAGAAATGAAAAACCTAAATTATGATTTTTTTAAGTTTATTTAAAACTTACAGGTTTATGTAAAACTAACTTAATTGGAGCTAGCATGGTTTAATGAGCTACCTCAGGATAATCGACGCTTAGCATGATTTGCTCAGAGGGTTAGGACCTCATTTTGATAGGATAACACTATTTATAACATTCTTCTTTTTAAAGATTTTATTTATATATTTTTAGAGAGAGGGGAAGGAAGGAGAAAGAGAGGGAGAGAGACATCAAACGTGTGGTTGCCCCTCTTGTGCCCCCTGCTGGGGACCTGGTCTGCAACCCAGTCATGTGCCCTCACTGAGAACTGAACTGGCAATTCTCTGGTTCACAGGCCCATACTCAATCCACTAAGCTACACTGGCCAGGGCAGATAATACCTAGATTTATAATATTATAAGTGGGTGAAGAGCTGGCTTTAATTAATATATAGGAGCATCATATTGTTCATTGAGTTGTGGCCAGGTGAAGGTTTTAAGATTTTGTATTATAAATTGTGTGTTTAGGTTGCAACTCATTGTTTTGTTGCTTGGGGCAGTTACATCATATTTTTGATTTTTATTGCCACTCATTCAGTTCCTTGACTGTCTATTCTGGGCAAGGCATTGTTTTTAGCTCCTGCAGATAGTTGGGAACAAAGATGACTATATGGTTGCTCCTGCAGATACTAGGTTCTCTTGGCAGTTGGGTGAGGATACAGGGCAGCACATGAACACATGTTACAGTGTGGTACTTAGTGTAGTGGTTTTGAAACTGGGAGCCTCTGAGCATTTAAACATTGTATGCAATAGTTTGCATGGCACATACTTTTTATTTTATTTTATTTTTTGAGAGAGAGAGAAGGTCTCAGTCAAGGTTAAGAACATTGTTCTAGAACTCAATTTGAGGTATAGATTACCACTGCAAATTTATATATATGCAAAGAGGCAGTAGCCACTATGAATTCCCTAAGCAGTTGATTCTATCTCCTCCTATGTGTGATCAGATTAAATTTTTTTGGGCATTGTTTTCATTTTATGTCTCTATAATTGTTCATGTACAATTAGAACTATCTGAGCCTACTTGATTAACATTGATAGAGATAGAAAATGATTTTCTACAACTCCCTTTGTAGTAATTTTCTCCCTCAAGTTGTATAATATGGTGGTATTGTTCATAGGTAAGTGGTGGCTGTGTTGTGTGTTAATTGTCAAGAGTCAGCTTTTAGTGTGTCCTTTTAACAGTAAAAGCCTTTCTGAATTTAAGGATTGGGGGAGTTATCTTGGTCCGTGTTTTACACTTGATCTTACCAAAAGGCCGAGAAGCGATTGGGTCCGTGTTTTAAAGATCCTTGGTGACCGGCAGAGAGCTCAAGCAGGTTGTTCCACAAACCTTCGGAGTTTTGCGGGCACTGGCCCTGGCGACTGTGCATGAGGAAGAGGCAGCAGCATAGAGGAGCACAGCTTTGTGCCTGGAGGTCAGGTTAGCTCTGGGGCTCCAAGCCAGGACTTCAGTAAAGGTTATTTTTGTCCTTAAAACTGGGAAATTAATAGATATTCTGGTCAGGAGGGCTTTCTAATTTCTGTTGGACACTGGCCAAAAACAAGGACTCTGCAGGTATTAATGTAACTTTGTATCTTTGTTAGCCTTGACTAAAGCTCTCTTTTTATGTGTATTTATTTTTCATATAAAGGATCTTTTACTATTTTGTATTTTAACACAAGGGGCAGATGTCTCAGGTCTGAGCTGGGCTTTGCAACATGTCCTGCCTTTTGGATATTTCTTTCAACTTGGGTAAGCTCTTTGTTAAAAGGCCAAACCCCTAAGGGAGATGTTCTGGAAAGAAGACCCCTTGGTGTTTGAAAGGTGAAAAATCCATTTAAGCCACGTGATGGCTTCTGACAGCCCCACTGCTGGGCTCTGCTTGTTTTAATGTACCTGATAGATACTGTGGCTGCTTGTGTTCAGTAATTGGATGTGAACTGTGTAAGTGACATTTCATGGCAAATCTGAGGGAACTGTGGATGGCGCTTGATTTCAGTGTTGATGCCTTTAGGTTTGAAGGTAGAAACCATAATGGAATTTAATTATCAGAGCTTAGTTCAGTTCATTTGTAATACCCTTAGTTGTTAGGTAACTGTTTGGGTATTGTGCATGACACTGAGTATGAGATTTGTCATGCCAGCGTGTGCAGTGCTGCAGTGGCAATGCTAATAAGGCTATGTGTATGGACTGCCATCAGTACTTTGTCAGCAGCTTGCTGCCAAATAGTCATCTTGGAAAAGACATAATCTGTAATCAAAGGGGAGTTTGTGGAAATAGCAAACATGGACAAAAACTGTTATGATAAAAGATAGTGCTCATTGCCTTCTTTCAGGAGAGGTTTCAATTACATCTTATTAATGACATCTTTCTTTCCTTTTTAAGTGTGTACACAGCTGCAATGGTGTATCACAAGGTGAACAGGAGGTAGTAGTGCTTTGTTTTCATTTCATGGCTGTTTTTATAAGGTAGCATTGTGTGGAACACCTTATACTCAGTAAGAGACTTTAGATTTCATGATTAAGGGCTTTGTGCCTCTTTAATTTCAGCACTGTGAAGGTGAGCACTTCTGAGGTGAGGGGGTCTGTATTAGGATGGTATGGCATGTATAGGGGAAAAGGGGTGTGTGACTATATGTCTTCTGTAAGTAGTCAAGAACACATATAACTGCTTTATGTTTACTTACCTTACCAGTCTTAGAAGTCTTAAAAGTGTGAAAGACTTTATACCTGATTGTTGGCACAGATAGCTATAATAAATAGACTTGTTCCTGTTCATTTTATTCTCTAACAATCTGGTTGGTGCCTGTGCCAACTCTGTTAGTTGGACACTGTCATCCAGCGAAGCCTAGCAACATGAAAACGGAAACTGCAGAAGATGCCAGGGTGGAAAGGGAAAGAGAGAGGGAGAGGGAGGAGGGGAGAGAGAGAGAAAGAAAAGGCCTGTGACTTTAAAAAATGTGTTTGAATAGGTAATACATTTACATGATTTAAAAATCAAGGAGTATTAAAAGACGGACTGGAAAGTCTGCCTCCCATCCCTGGGCTTTTATTTGTCTGTGTTCTTTTATTCATACCTCATCACATGTAGATAATCATTATTACATTCCATATGTACTCTTCCAAGGTCGTGTATAAACAAATGTGAACAGCTATCAAATTATGTGCACTATTCTTTAGCTTGCTCTTGACAATGAATATATGTTAAAAACAAAAAAAAACTTCTTTAAAAAACAAATATAAAAGAATATATGTTGGATATCTTTCCATATCAGTACAGAGAAAATTTTCTCTCCCCCGTAAAACACACACACACACACACACACACACACACACACACACCCCCACCCACCCACCCCTGCCCTGGCTGGTGTGGCTCAGTAGGTTGAGTGCCAGCCTGTGAAACAAAGAGTCACTTTGTCAATTCCCAGTCAGGGCACATGTCTGATTTGTGGGCCAGGTTCCCACCAGGGGACACGCAAGAGGCAACTACACATTGATGTTTCTCTCCCTCTCTTTCTCCCTCCCTTCCCCTCTGTCTATAAATAAAATCTTAAAAAAAGAAAAAAAAACAAATAGATGTCTTGAAAAATATATATAAAAATACACACACACATATACATATATACACACACACCCCTACATAATATTCCATTGTGTAAATGTTCCATAATTTACTTAATTCTCTGTTAATGGTTATTGTTCATATTCAACTTATTCATATTATGTTATGAATATGTAAATGTATGTTTAGAATAAATTGCTGTCAGTGGTATTGCTGGAGAAGCAGCTTCCCCAGCAATATGTGTAACTTCCATGTGTATCGGCCACTTGCCCTCTGAAAGGGTTTTATCAGTTTATGTGTAAAAAGTAATGAGAGTCTCTTTCCCTACAGCCCAGCCGTCAGAGTGTTAGTCACCTTTGATATCCATCAATCTGAACAATATATTATTGGGGTAATTTTGTATTGTATTTTTCTCACTATAGTTTTATTTTTCACATTTCAATCTTTGTCCTTTTTGTTTCCAATTTATTTTGGTATAAAGTGTAAGGTATGGATGCAACTTAATTTTATTCCAGATGACATACCAGTAATCTCGTTATTAAATGATAAACTGTCTTTCTCTACTATTTTGAAATGCCATCTTTATTATATATTAAATTCCTAAAAGTAATTCTTAACTGAGTGACAGTAGCATGCATTTATCCTTACAATCACTTGTTACTTTATTTTTACTTATTTTAGTAGCCAGCTGAGTCTAATAATTTGTCAGAATCATCTTTAGTGATCAATGCCTATGATTATGTACCTTTAAATTGGAATTAAAATTTATTTCCCCAGTCTTTTATCTAATCAAACCTAATACTACAAAAAATTTGCAAATACAATACAAAGAACTGTTTTTTCTGAATCATTTGAGAATAAATTGCCAAATGAGGCCTCTTGGCACTTGAATGTGTATATCTTACTGACAGTAGTTTTTTTTTAATATATATATTTTTTAAGATTTTATTTATTTATTTTTAGAGAGGGAAGGGAGGGAGGGAGGGAGAGAGAGAAACATCAGTGTGCGGTTGCTGGGGGACATGGCCTGCAACCTAGGCATGTGCCCTGACTGGGAATCAAACTTGCAATGACTGGTTCGCAGCCTGCGCTCAATCCACTGAGCTACACCAGCCAGGACAAGAATTTTTTAATATAACCCATAATTTAGCAATCATATGTCAAAATTAGCATCAATACATTCCTACGCACACCCTATACATGTTCAGGCAGTTTTTCATTTTGTGTTGCATTTAGTTGTCATGTTTCTTTAGTCCTTGGAACTTTAGTCCTTTAGTATTTGGAACAGTTATCCTGTCTTCCTTGACTTTCATGGCTTTGGTATTTTTGAAGATCTACAGAGCAGTTATTTTATAGAATGTTCCTCAGTTTGCATTTGTATGATGTTCCCTTATTACTGGATTAGGGATCTTCTGCTTGTGTCTGATTGCAGGCACATTACTCTCTTCCTGTTTGGTCTGTTATTGGTGTTCACTTTGATCACCTGATTAAGATCAGGTCTACCAGGCTTCTGTACTGTAAAGTTACTTTTTAATCCTTTATAATTATTCTTTTGTGGAAAGGTGCTTTGTGACTATGAAAATGTCCTGTTCTTCAGTAACTATACAATTTACTCTTTTATGTACATCAGCATAGATGTATGGTTTCCTATTTTATTGGATGGGTTATAATCCATTATTAGTACATATTTTGATTTTCAAATTGTTCCAGATTTGTCCAGCGGGAGCACTTTCTGGCTGGTGTCTTTGTGTCTTCCACATATTCTGGTCGTTCTTGGAGCAATTCTTCTTTTCTGACCCAGCAGACTGTTCCACACTTCTCCTTAGAGGCAACCACTGTTACCAGTTTTGTTACATCTTCCCCTAGATATATTAAACATATACGTGTGTAAATTTTAGTTTTTGCATATTAGACTTTAACATGAAAAGTTGTAAAGATCTTTATTAAAGTCTAATACTTACATGAATGAATAAAAATTGTAGATATACAGCTCAATGCATTTCTGTATGGTTTATTAGATGAAATACTCTATGGAAGTTCTGTTCATAAAATGCTAAAAAAAATTTAAAAATAAAATGCTATAAACATTTTGGAAACCCAACCTCATGCCCTCTCCCAGCCACTAGTCCCATGTTAATCACAGCTGTGAGCTCTTGAGCTCTTAAGGCATAGATTAGTTCTGCCTGCTTTTGAAATTTACATGTAAAGTTGTACTATGCAGTATGTATTTATCTGTGTCTGATTTCTTCGGCTCAGCATATTGTTTGTGAGATGCGTCATGTTTTTGTATGTTGCAGTAATTTGTTTAATTGCTGTGTGTAATGCATTACATGAACATACTGCAATTAATTCTAAACTGTTGATGGACAATAAGAAAGACTTTATAATAAGAAAGATTTTAACAACTTCAGTAATTGAGCAAGCTGGTAAATTACAAATCATTAAGGATATAGAATATTGAAAGCATAATGAAAAATTTTGAGTTAATTATCTTATACAGACCGCTACACTCAACAGCTGAAGAATACACATTTTTTAGGTATATTTGGGATATTTATCAGAAATGGCTCTGTTAGATTTTAAAGTAAGTCTTAACATGTTTTAGAGGATTAAAGTAATACAGATTGTTTTTGACCAAGTGGAATTAAGCTAGGAAACAAAAAAGAAAGAAAGAAAGATTAGTGGTAATATCCACAAATGTGTGCAATACAGTGATAAATTTTTAATAGTCTGTGGGTCAAATAAGAAATCACAGTGGAAATTAGAAAATATTTTGCAATGAATGATTAAGGAAATTATGACATCACATGTATAGGTTATAGCTAATACTATGCTCAGAGGTAAATTTTTTTTTTAATTTTTTTAAAAGATTTTATTTATTTATTTTTAGAGAGGGAAGGGAGGGAGAAAGAGAGAGAGAGAAACATCAATGTGCGGTTGCTGGGGGACATGGCCTGCAACCTAGGCATGTGCCCTGACTGGGAATCGAACCTGCGATGCCTGGTTCGCAGCCCGCGCTCAATCCACTGAGCTACACCAGCCAGGGCAGAGGTAAATTTTTAACCTTAAATATATATATAGGAAAATTAAAAAGTCTGGATAAAATTAATGGTCTAAGTATTTAATTAAGAAATTTTAAAAGAACTTAAAATTAAACCCAAGAAAAGGAAGGGAATAATGAAGATTAGAGCTCAAATTAATGAGTTAACAAGAAAGGTACACTAAAGATAATCAGCAACATTAAAAGTTGCTTTGTTGTGTTTTTTAGATTTTCTCCCTTTGGTTTCCTTATGAGTGCCACATCTTTACTCTGTAATCTATCTCCTTTTAAACTTCTAGCTTGAGGTAAAATTAGAACAAAAAAGTGGACAGCCTTTCCTTGTTTTTCTTTCATACTTCTGAGGCAGATTTGGCTTTTCAAAAGGAATTTTATTAAGTACTAAGAGAGAAGAAAGCAACCAAACAAGAAAAAGATGTTCCTTTGAAATGACTATAACTGTGAAGTTCCTGTAAAGATGTTAAAGAAAAGAAAGAAAATGGCATCAAGTTATCAATATGAAGAATAAAATTGGGACAGCACTATAGATCCTATAGGCACTAACAGTGTATCAGAAGGATATGAACAATGTTATACTAATAAATTTGAGAATTTAGCTACATGCTGCCACAAACATTCAGAGTAATTAGATAATTTGAATAGAAACATTTTATGTGCCTGCAACAAACTTGCACAAACACGAATTGGAATGCTTATTAGCAGCCTTGGTTGGAATAGTGAAAAACTGGGAATGAGCCAAATGTTTATCGTCAGGAAAATTTATCAATAAGTTGTGGCATATTATACATAAAGGCAATACATATTTAACATGAATGAAGTAAGGCATGAATGAATCATGGAAGCATAATGCTGAATAAACAAAGTACAGTGCAGGAGAACCAAAAGACTGTGATGTCATTTACGTAAAGGGTAAAACTACCAAACAATACCGTATATATCCCATGCATAAAGTACTGCCTGGGAATTAGAAGCAGTAAATTCAAGGTTATCTTGGTGGAATGGGAGAGTAGAGAGACCTATCTAGGAGAAATGTGCAGGTGTGTGTTCAGGTTTTAATGTTTTATTCGTAAAACTATGTTTGGTACATAGTTATGTTAGTTATATACCTTTCTGCCTGTGAGATGTTTCATAATAAAATTTAAAAAAAAACTGGTACAAATAAAGATACCAGAACTTTCGGGATTTTTCTGAACAGAGCTCCATCTTAGCTGAGAGACAGATCCTTGTTGGGGTACATGGAGAAATTGGTGCATGCATTTATCGAGCTTGTGTAGACCCTTCGCTGTCTGCCTGAAGCAGTCAAGTCACACAGCACATGTTTTCCTGCCATCCTCAGGTGCCTTTGAGATGACTGCTGGTTTTAAGGAAAATAGTGCCCAGAGAGACTAAACAGTGTAAAAAATGTTCCGTGCTTAGGATCCTGTGATTACTGAGAGGCAGATTTTGTGGCTTATAGCTTTTTTTTTATTAAGCACTTAACCATTTCAGTGGTGGAGAGGTTGCAAAGGGTCTGTGCCTCCAGTGAATGTAAATGCTGTCAGGGGCAGGACTTAACCTGTCCTTTCACCTCCTGGGTCCTCCGTGCCATCTCCAGAACAGTGTGTGGCAGTTCACTGAAGCTCATTAAATGTTGGCATGTACATGATTTGAGGAAAGTATACTGTAAAACTAACTTGAAAATATTATTTTTTAAAAGATTATTTACTTATTTATTTATTTTTAGAGAGAGGAAGGGAGGGAGAGAAGCATCCATGTGTGATTGCCTCTTATGTGCCCCCCACCAGGGACCTGGCCTGTAACCCAGGCATGTGCCCTTACTGGGAATCAAACCAGCAACCCTTTGGTTTGCAGGCCGGAGCTCAGTCCACTGAACCACAGCAGCCAGGGCTTGAAATTATTTTTTAAATTTATTTTCATAGCTATTAATCACTGTAACTGTTGTTGTATTCTGGGAATTTTAGGGGATGACACAGTCTCAGCCCAGAATTTTTTTATCTAGCAAATTCTTTGGTTTTAAAGAGCAATAATGGAATTGTTGTCTATAGCAATCCCCAGCAGTAGCTAGGCGAAATAAGTGTCTCAGCTGATAGTTGTTTTTCTCCACATTCACTTAGCCTGCGTGTTAAAATGGAAGGAATTTAGATTAGACGGTTGTTTTTGTAGCATTCACTGGCACAAAAACCTTTTCAGCAGAGCAGATTCATCAATTCTAAAAGCAGTTAGTCTTTCTGTGGGAATGGAAATGCTCCCTATCTGGATTGTGGTGGTAGTTACACAACACATTTTTCAAACTAATTGAAATTGTAAATAGGTTAATTTTACTGTGTATAAATTATACCTCAGCAAAGCTGATTTAGGGGGTGGGGGGAATGATGAGCCAAGACAACAACAAAAAAGTCCAAAAGTTAAAACTGATTTCTGAAACAGGATAGAGGACGAAGGATTTTTAAAGAAAAGGGTTTTCTTTCAAAAGATGTTTACATGTATATACATTATATTAGTGCTTGAATGTAATGGGAAATCTTTTTGACAAAAATTAACCTGTTTTAAAGTGAATTGTGGCTCTGGTCATATGCTCTTTGATTTTTCTCTTTTCAAAGCAGCATTTCCCAGCTCAGCTCACACTTGACTGAATACACTGATCGATTATCTGGGGATTAGCTAAGCCTTCTCATTTCCTGCTTTCCCTTTCTCCTCCTCTCCAGCAGGCCTTGGGCCTTTGTTGTCTGGCATGTGGACTGAGATAAGCTACCAAGGCATGTTTGTGTTAGAAAAATGGTTGTAGATGGAACAGTTATAAATAGACTAACAGGTTTTAAAGGTTATAGTCTTTGTTTAGGTGTAAGTCGAAAGGAGAGAAGAGTAAATAAGATATTAAAAACAAGACAGACTAGTTTATATAGGAATGAAATAGGAAAATGTAAATTTTTCAAGGTTCCTACTGCCTACTCCCTTTTTAACTGAACTTATTTGAATGTTTATTGGCAAATTGAAAGTGTTTGCTAGCTATAGTTGAATTCCTGTTATTATGCAGGTTGATTTTATTTAAATCAATAATTTCCATATCTGTATTATGACTCCTTAAAAGTGCAAATATTTATTTAATTCTAAAAATCTTCATGCTGCTAAAGGGTATATTATTTTACTGTTTCCAGCTGTACAGTTTTGCAGTGTAATTCAGAAAGCAATAGTACAAAAGGGTTATCACCTAGAAAGAGGAATATTTCTGGATTCAGATAAAATAGGTATGCTCATCTATATGTATAAAAGAGGATGATTCAATATAGTATTGTCACCTGAATGACTTTTTTCCTTAAAAGTTGTTGTTTCATGTTGCCAGTTGTCTCAGGTACAAAACAGTACTGTTTTGAAATGGCTACAGAGTTGCTTAGTATTGCAGATTGCTAAAAGTTACTGAGGTGACTATTTTCTGGATGCATGCTTTCTGCTCCCTGTGTACCTGTTTAGTGAGTGTAGACCTATTTATATTGTGGAATCGACAACAGTATAAATAGGTCTGCACTCACTAAACAGGTATACATTGATCAAGCTTTAAGTATTTGTCTATCATGACCTCAAATTTTAGAAAGAAAAATACCTTAAATTGATGTAAGAGGCTTCTTATCTAGATTTTCTTCTCGTTAACAAGAACTTAACTTCCTGTTCAATACTGAAATGTCTGATTGTATAAATAAAAATAAAATCTGTTTTAAAAACACTATCTCATTTCTGAATGAATATGTTCTTTAAAATCCCCAGTTGTGGTTCTGTTTGGGGAATATGCTCCCATTGTGGAAACAACCAGAGTCAGGGAAGGACGGCATCTGGGACCCTTCATGCAGCTCATTTACTCCCGCTCACCCAGGCTGTTCTCGAGTGTCACCCATGGCTGTGCAGGGTCAGCTCAGCCTGCCTTTACAGCTACACCAGGACACTTTCATTCTCTCACAGGTTACAGTGGGGTTTTACAAAGGCAAAATGATGTGTGATGTATCTCAACAGACCGAAAAGCAGAATCAAAATGTTTTCTTAAGTCAACCATAAAAGAAATTTGTGAAAACATAAGTATTACTCATTTTCTAAGTTTTCTGTTTTAAAAATTAAGAGTTATCTGTTGTAATTATTTCTGTTAATGTGTAGTGGGGTTATTGTTAAATGAGTTAGTAAAAATCTTTAAAGTTAAAAAGATTATTTTCCGATATAATAAATATTGATAAGTCAAAGCCACACAAACAAGTTCCTTGAACTCCTCAGTGACTGGAAGAGAGTGAGGAGCCGTGAGTGGGGCACCTTCGAGAATGACTTCTGTGAGGCACGTGTTGGCTCAGTGGAGTCTTGTAAGAAGTTTCATCAGTTTTTAATAGCCGAATCTGTGTGATGGATCTTTAATCATACGCTAACAATTTTTATTTTTGAAATAGTGTGATAGTTTAATTTGTGCAACTTCTAGAGAATTTTGGAAGCCCACAGACAACTCAGTCTCCCCTTGCCCCCCGCCTCTTTCTTTAACTTCCTTCTGACTGCAGCTGCAGCCTCTGACCCAGTCCTTGCTGTGTGCGGAGCTCTCCAACTTTTCTGCCCTTGCCATGTGTAACGTTGCGTCCTCCAGAAGTCATCATCTCCTCCAGAATTAGTGGGACCACTGCGACTATTACTAAAGAGCAACCAGAAGTATTGTAAAAAAGTCAGACTTCATAGTATTTGGGTTTGGTTTAAAAAAATCAATGGAATGTTTTATTCCATTTAGGGATTAAGGGAGATTTGGCAATTTCTTATGGTGCTGCTGCCTACAAACAGCTATTTTTCTCTTTCTTTACGAGGAAAGTCTTTTGGGCCAAACAGAAAAGTTGTGATTATGGATTTACCAGATATAACCATAGCTGTGAATACTGACTTTAGGGGGTTTTATGTTGGTTTCTAACAGCAGATTTTGGGGACCCAAGTATAGGGTCTTAATATATCTGTGAAATTCCAGCTTCCTAACCTGGCCCTCAGCAGCACTTTGGGATCTTTTAAATCCTGAGTCTGGCATTTAGTATTTTGTTGGGATGGTGTATATCAACAGGATACTGATACCAACAGTATATCAACAGGATCCTGTAATGTGGGAAATTACAGGAATGTTCTTTGGGTTGGTATATCTGTCCCCATCTAATAAAGCCCCTTTTAAATATAGCTTATCTGTGTGTGACATAAATCTTACTCAGTTTAAGATTACAAGGACAGCGGAGGTATCCTGGTGACCTCAGGTCTTATCTGACAAGAGAGACCAAGAAGTAGTTTTCTCAAGGCTATGCCTGTACTGTACTCAACTTTGGTCTCTCCATTGCAAATACTGGGATTAGTTATCTGGAAATTTTATTTTTCATACACAATGAAATCCTAGATAGAATATGTTGTAGTAAGTCTTGACTCCACAGTGGGCAGTTGAGAGATAATTTTGTTTTCATTCACCTTCCTGGTTCTACCAAAATACTCATTGAATTTTGCCCAAACTGTAAAGATAATTAACCCAAAACCAGGATTTTGTTGAATAAATGAGACATCATCAAGAAGCATGATTTTGAAAATTATTTTTGATCATCAGAGCCTGTGCTTCAGCACATTACTTGCATCATCTTTCTGGGGATTTGTGTGTAACCAGTTATTTGTATATTTTGGTTGTAAACGTTGTTAAAAGTTATCTGCCCTCCCAGAGTTCCACCTTGTTGCATCACTATCTGTTACAAGGTGATTTAAGTCCTCTTTCAGACCCAAGTACTGATGCAGTCTCTTGAAAGCAGTTTTTTGGATTGAGTGCCACAGGTTTGGAAAATGAGCTATAACCTTGATTCTAGTGTTGTAAGGCAGTAAGCAGCTTGGTCAAATGGATAGGGCTCATTTCTCTGTTTCTTTCATTTATTTGTTCATCTTTAAAGAGATTATCCGTTATGCTCATTCAGAATAGACCCCTGTGTAGTGCCAGGTTTTGTCCACTTGCAAATGCCAGAAAGTGGTAAGTAGCCACTTGTATTATTAGTCAGGGTTCTTCAAAGAAACAGAACCAATAGATGTGTGTGTGTGTGTGTATGTGTGTGTAAGTGTGTGTAATAGGAATTGATAGGAATTGTCTCATGAGGTAATGGAGGCTGAGAAATTCCATAATTTGCTCTCTGCAAGCTGGAAAACCAGAAAAGCAGGTGATAACTCATTGTGTGTAGAACTGAGAACTGAGAGGCCATTGATGTAAGTCCTTGAGTCAGAAGGCCCAAGAACCAGGAGCTCCAATGTCTGAAGGCAGGAAAAGATGGACATCCCAGCTCAAGAATAGAGAGAATTTGCCCTTTCTTCCCCTTTTTGTTCTGTTCGGGTCCCCAACAGATTGGATGATGCCTACTCACATCTGAGGGCTGATGTCCTCACTCAGTGTGCTGAGTCAAATTCTCATCTCTTCCAGAGACACCCCTACAGACAGACCAGTTATTTGGGCATCTCTTAGTGCAGTCAGGTTGACACATACAATTAACCATCACACCACTAAACAGGATTCTGTTAGAAACTCGAAGTGTGGCCCCCAGATGGGAGAGGTGCTGCAGTCATAGTTTTTTCATGGGTCAGGTGATCGCCTTGGGAGGTGTGGATAGGTGGTGACTCCTGCCAGTGGTGTTCTTCCAGGCCTGCTTACATTCTTAACCTGAGAAGCCTGGAGGAAAGAAGGGCATTTTAAGATAAAACAAGATTGGCTACTTTGTTTACTCAATGGCAACAAGAAATTTACTTGTGTTCACCCTCTTAGTTGAAAGGCAACAAAGTATTTACTTAATGTCTCAGTACATTAGGAAGATTTGTGCATGACAGTGTGTTTGTTTATAGTAGATACTCAGAACCCTTTCACCTCCTTGAGAAAGATGCTCAAAGTCAGTGCCTAGGAGTCTCCCCTGATCCCCTGGCACCCAGGTCAGAGCAGAACTCAGACGGGTGGACCTGGCTGGCCTGGTGGCACTTAGGTTTTCCTATGACACTTTTGTGGCATTTTGAACTGTAATGGCTATAAAGCTGTAGATGAAGCTATATTTATTTATAGATAAAAAATATCTTACATTCCTGGTGTCTTATAGAAGTAGAGTAGTAGCTTGAAATATAACAAGATATTTTCTACCTGATTTCATTCTGATTGATCTCAGTCAGTTCTAGTGTTTATCCACAAAGTTGAATAATGATGATCCTCTGATACAGATGTCTCGAGTAGATGTTTCCCCTCTGCAGGCTCAGTGTCCTGGCTACAATTCAGAGTTTGTGTAGACATTTCTGAATATTGCAGTAAACTCATCACTGTGAACCTTGGAGTGACCATCTTGTGGCAATGAATGGAAAGTTTCTTCAAAAGATATATTTTTAAGCCATACAGTATGCAGATGTTAGTTACTTCTACTTTCTAAGTTTCTGGAAAAATCTTACTGGCTCTTCAGGCTTTATAAAACAAATTTGGTCTGATTTCACCTGAATTTGAATCTAGATCTATCATTATTTGAAATGTAAAATCTCAAGAACTAAGTAGTTAAAAATGTGACTTTGTGAGGTTGTTCATTTGATGGCATCCATCTTCATATCCTGGTTAGGTTATCTTTGGCCTCGTCTCTGTCACATTTGATAACAGTAGAGGGAATCGAGTGGTCTGTTTGGATCTCTGTGGAAGCCCTAATGCTAGCTGCCAAGACCTGGCGGGTGATTTATGGGGCTAAGAAAGTCTTTTCTCTGTAATGCAGGTGATTTTAAAATGATTGTTGTTCCCATTCTGGTTTGGGGCCTCCTCCTTGTTGGGTTAAGGGATCTCTAGTCTGTCTTGTTGGTAATTTCTAAACACCTGTCCCTTCTCTCCTACCCCCACCTCCCTGTGCTTCCTTTATCTTTTTAATGTTGTTATTTTTAAAATTTTTTATTTATTTTTTATTTTATTTTTTAAAAATATACTTTATTGATTATGCTATTACAGTTGTTCTATTTTCCCTCTTCACTCTCCTCCACCCTGCACACCCCCTCTCACCCACATTCCCCCCTTTAGTTATGTCCATGTGTCATACTTACAAGTTCTTTAGCTTCTACATTTCCCATACTATTCCTACCCTCCCCCTGTCTATTTTCTACCTACCATCTATGCTACTTACTCTCTGTACCTTTTCTCCCTCTCTCCTCCTCCCACTCCCCTGTTGCTAACCCTCCACGTGATCTCCATTTCTGTGGTTCTGTTCCTGTTCTAGTTGTTTGCTTGAAATATAACAAGATATTTTCTACGTGATTTCATTCTGATTGATCTCAGTCATCAGTCAGTTCTAGTGTTTATCCACAAAGTTGAATAAACTTTGTTTGTTTTTATTTTTGTTTTAGGTGTGGTTGTTAATAATTGTGAGTTTGCTGTCACTTTACATGTTTTTTATCTTCTTTTTCTTAGATAAGTCCCTTTAACATTCCATTTTTCAGAGGATGATAATAAGACTGGTCCTAGGAAAGACTCAGATTGGCTGTTTAAATCAATGAAAGTACTATATTAATAATCATGAAAGATCTCTGACTTGGATCTTGTGTTTGGGATGGTTATGTTTTATACTGTAGGTAAAGATTATTCTTTCAACAGTATTCCTTCAACAGTAGCCTCCTGTTTGCTTTTCCTGTCTTGGTTGCCTTTCTTTCTCCCTAGTTGACTTTTGTTCCTTATCTCACTCTGAATGTTTAATTTCAGTTCTGACTTTTTAATTCATTAATTCTCAACCTGTTGGCTAACATTCAAAGCTCTAAAAATCCTCTGCTACCAGACACCCACCATCAGGACAGCTTTTTTCTAAACATAGGTAGGGATGGGTTCGTAGTCTGTTAAACTTTTATTTCCTTAAATTTACATAATCTCCCATTTCAAACAAGTCCAGG
This sequence comes from Tonatia bakeri, assembly GCA_004024845.1. Taxonomy (NCBI): domain Eukaryota; kingdom Metazoa; phylum Chordata; class Mammalia; order Chiroptera; family Phyllostomidae; genus Tonatia; species Tonatia bakeri. Next base: position 93,971 of record PVIA01006137.1, read on the forward strand.
CCAGGGATATAGAATAATCCATAACTTAGCCCCAAGTCAGCTGCTCCCCACTTTCTTGCACGGAGCTAACACTCCTCTAGAACTAAGCAGATTGGAGGTGCTCCTGTTTGGTGGTTTCCAACCACCTGGAATCAATCAAAATCAACCTCCTTCTCCTCTCTTTAAATATAAAATAGTGAGAAATTATTTACTTCCCAGTGGGCTCTTCTCTGTATTCAGAAATATACCCCAGGGTGCCTTCACATAGGAAGCTTCTTACCACATTCTGTTTAAAATGTGTCATTTATAACCACTCTGACCTTTATGCAATCGTACAATTACATCTCTAGTCAATAATGAGGCATATTTGTCAGAAATACTTGATATGCTTCTCAAATTGTTGCAACAGTGAAGATACTTCCGCCTAATTTGCTACATGATTTGTTTTTGTATTGCTATTACTAGCATGCTTTTGAATTGGATAAAAGCAAATTTATAAGCTGCCTCCTAATAGCTTCATGCCTCTTTTCATCTGTAAAACAGTGGTAGTAATATCCCACATATATTGAGAACCAATCCACTCTATTTATATTCATTTATTTAATCCTCTTAGAGACTATTATTTTTTCTTCCTCATTTTACATATGAGAAAAATTGAGGCTTGGAAAAGTCATTTCCCTGAAGTCACAAGCTTAGTTGCAAATCCGTGATTCAAACTCAGGTGGTATGTGTTGAATCAGATGGCCTCCAAGCTCACTTCTGCCTTTAACTTTCTATGAGTTTGAGCAGAATCTATGACTACTGAATAGTGGGAAGAAGGTGGAAATTTCCTTTGGTTGGCATTTGAGCTGCAATCTGTGTCTGTCTGAGGTGGTTTTGGTGGCCCTTACTGTGGGAGAGGGGATTTACTCTGTGCTGCCTTTCGTTGGTTCTCAGTCACAGCAGTCAGCTTCCATAGAAGATGAGATTTTAATTTGTAAAACTTTTTTAGAATGGTGATTTTAGCTAATGCCAGTATGTTGATGTAGAGAAAACACCTCCAACCCCATTTTATCTACTTGCTTTTTTTGTCTGAGGAAGAAATCTAAGCAGAAGCATCTAAGATGGAAATGACCATAGAAATCATCTTGTTCTGTTCCTTCACTTGTCACATGGCTTGGTGACTCCACTAAGGTCACCCCCAGCTACAGTGAGTGCAGACAGGAGGATCCTGGATTATCTAATTCTAGTTTAGTGTCCCGGAAAATCACTTACTACCTCCCTTTTAGATATTTAATCTTTAACCAAATAGTGATCTATTTAGGAAGATGGTATCTATTTCAGCTACTTAAATCTGTTTAAAACTCTGTTTACTTTGAATCTACCTCTGTTGTATCACTAGAATTAAGACTCTGGAGGCTTTTTTTAATGCAATGCTGCCACTCCCTGGTTATTGAGTAGTATTGCATAGAAAATCCAGTAGGCTTTCCACTGCCTTTGTGGAAGCCTAATCTTAGGAGTCATAAATCTAGGTACAAATAAACCAGAGCAGTAACTTTTTGTGTGTGTGGAAAGTCGAAGATAAGTAAGACGGGGTCTGTGCTCCATAGGCTCAGGGTGCTTTCATCAGCACTCATAGCTTGCTCTATTAGTCTGCCATATTACAACAATGCAAATGAAGTGTAGCCGTCAAGTGGGGGGAGAATGTAACTCAGTGTGGGTTGGCAAACTCTGGAGAGATGACTTTGTGCCAGGCCTTGTTGGGTAAGTTCTTTCTAGCTTACTGCCTTTAATGGCTTCACAGTGCTTATAAATAACATAGTTGATGAATATTCACCAAAATAATTAAAAATTCAAATAGGAGGATGTATTCATGTGGTTAATGCCAAATAAAAATATATTATATCGAATGAATTAATCAAACTGGGGAGGTTTATAGGTTCAGGTTTGGTCTCCTTTGTTTCCCCAAATGAACAACTTTCAGGGATCTGGTCAGAGGGCTGTTGTGGCTGGGAATTAGAAAAAAATAAAATTTGACTCATAATTGACTTGTGTACTTTTGTGGTCCTGGTGGTAATTGTGTGTCTCCCTCTCTGCCTATTCTCCTGTTTCCAAGGGCTTTTGTTCATGGGTATGGTATGCAGCTCTGGGCACCTGAAATCCTGTTCCTAATGCTGTTAGATTTTCCTTTTCAGAGTAAGAGGGACCACCTACTCATGAACGTCAAATGGTACTACCGTCAGTCTGAAGTTCCAGATTCTGTGTATCAACATTTGGTTCAGGATCGACATAATGAAAATGGTAAGTACGCCCTTCTGGGTTGCTTCTTACACTTTCTTAGCTCTGGGCAACGTTCTTTCCAAACACATTACTATGAAAAAAAACTCCTAAAAGAGCATCATATAAACAAGGGCTAGAGTGTTCAATTTTTGCTGAGTCCTCTCATTATTTTCTGCCTTAAAAAATAAACAACCTGAGCATGTACTAATGGTGTTTTCCTCTTAGACTTGGAGTAGTTGTTTTTTGGAAATGACAGTAATTTCATTTTTTATTTCTCTTCTCACTTAATGGGAACTAATAATACTTAAAGCCCTACAGAATTGTATTTTATTTCTTCTTTCAACAGTCTGTATTATTGAACTTCTCTGTATTCAGGGTTTTGAACTTCAGTTTTCAAAGCAAAGCTTTCCTGAATATTTTGGAATTCAGCTTGCCACTTGACTTTTAGAACAGTAGGAAGGTTGCTCAGAGTATCTTTTAATTTTTTCTTCCTTTGGTATTATAGTTTCTAGCAGTAACTTTATTAACACATGAGATATGTGCATAAAATATATATTACATTTGTTCAGATATCTAATAGTTCCTTTTTATTGATTTTTGAGGGTGTGAGACCTGATTCACATTTGTTGCCCACTAATTATATGTCACTCCCCACTTCCAGATGAGGAAATTGAGACGTAAAGATGGTGAGGAAGGTGCCAAGGCCTCAGATCCTCTAGGCGGTAGCCGCTGGGCAGGGGCTTGGCTCTCTCTTTGATGTCTGTGCCCTTCGCTCTTCACATTGCTGTTGTTGCTGTTGGTGATAGGTTTTAGTTCAACAAACTGTCATCAGAAATAGTTTTGAAGAATGATAGAGTGATGTTCTTTCATATCTTACTTATTTTTTTCTTTGAAGCTATAAAAACTTCTCTTAAAGCAGTTAAAGATATAGTTTGTTATTAAAAATAGTAATTTGGTCATTCTTCTCAGTGGAAACTGTGATATCACTCCATCCTGGACTATTTAGCAATAAAAAAATAAGATGAACAGGATGACTAAATATTTAGCAGTTTACAGATTGCTAAAATGTGATAGTTGTTTCTTCCCATTTTTCCTTTTCTAAACAGTTTTGCTCTTAACGCATTCCAGCAAACTGTGGGACTTCAGTAAGGGGTGTAGAACACGTCTGGCAGCATACTTTGTTTCTGTTATTCCTGTTACACGTTATTCCTCTTCTCTGTTTTGCTGTCCAGGCCTGGTTATTTATTTTGCTTTCTTTAGTGGGAGGTGACCCTGAAAGAAAAAGTGTGCAAAATTTTCCTAATTGTTTTGGGAAACTCAATTTTAATATCTTCTTAATGAATTAATTTTTTGACAGACTCTGGAAGAGAACTTGTCATTACAGACCCAGTTATCAAGAACCGAGAGCTCTTTATTTCTGATTACGTAGACACCTACCATGCTGCCGCCCTCAGGTAAGTGCCAGAGGCGTGGCTGTTCCGTGGAGAAGTCAGCCAGCTGGGTAGGCAGAAGGGCTAAGCTATCCTGATCTGCTTCAATAGTCATGACACTAATCAGATTACTCCTGTGGTCTCCAGAGGCTAACATTCCAGTGTTAATAACTCTGTGTGTTGTTGGGGTTTCAGAGGCTGCCTGTATTTTCACTAACGTGTTGGTGGGGAGGGGAAAGAGAGGACTTTTTTGTTTCTATTTCATTTTTTATACCCTCTCTATAGTTTTTTATCTATATTTCCTTGAAAATTATTATCCTGGTATCCATTGCTAAAGTGTTAGGGCAAAGTGTTATGATGCTTTGCAGTTTCTTACCTAAAGATTCAGTCAGTACCTAAAAATAACACAGGTAAAGAAATGGAAGAAGCAAATACGGCATTCTGTAATTAAATGAACATGTTATTAATTATAAATCTAGGAAAAGTTTGTAGGATTTTTCAGTGACTTAGTCATTCACTTCTCTGTACGTATGAGCAATTTTCCACTAAAAAGCTTGGGGTAGGGAGAACATACTGAAGACTTTATTCTGAGGCAGAAGGTAACATTGCAAACTCCCCTTAATGTCTTAGGTAATTAGGCCAAAGAGTGGCCATGAGCCCCTGCTTTGTGCCCTCTGGTATTTTCTTTCTTTTCTCCCTTTCAAGAAAAGGATACACATATATTTTAGCTTATTTAGTGTATAAGTGGAAGACTTTGGGCTTCTTAAGTGGTAGAGGAAGTAAGGCAAGTGATAACTTTCCTCATTGGAAATAATAAAGTGATGGAAGAACTACTTTATTTGTTAAAGTACATTTTTATTTTCAAAAGTCCACAGGGATATGCTGGCTTTTAGCTTAAAACTACAATGAGATACAATAATTTCTCTATTATGTTGCTCAGATGGTGTTCACTAAAACCATCTGGAGTCTCTTGTGCAAAGCAACATAGCAAAAGCCAATTATTTCAAGGCAAATTTGTAGCAACTTTTAATGTAGAGCAGGTTGTGGCGAATTTTGGGGGCAGATAATCTTTCATACGTCTCTTGCAACTTCTCACCTTAGTCGTTGTAGCGCAAAGCCACAGATGACATGAATGAGGTGTCTGTGCTCCAACAGAACTTTGTTTACGGACACTGAAACCTGAATTTCATTTAATTTCCACATCTCAGGAGGTGTATTATTTTTCTTTTGATTTCTGTTTTTGCCATTTAAAACTGTAAAAGCCTTTCATAGTTCTTCGCCTCTACAAGAGCAGGTGCCAGGCCAGATTTAGCTTGTGGATCATAGTTTGCCAAACCCTGTGTAGGGGAATAAGTATGCATGCTTAGAGTGGGCTTTCTATAGGACTTTATAGATAAATTTGCAGAATTCCTGTGATGTTTTATCAATTTCTTTCATAACTCCCACAAACTTTTTGTGTCTTTGTGGCAGTGGCTTGTGGATCTTAAACTCACATGCTGAACAAAGCAAGTTAATGGAAGGTGGGCTAGATTGATGAAACCATTAAGTTGTTAGCTAAGACAAGTGGCTTGATCCTGGGATGATTTCTTATCCTGCTTTGTATGCTTTTCACTGCTCTTCCCATCTTGTTTCATTGGTTGTGATAAATGATTTCAAGCAATTTAGAGTTAAATAAAGTACATGAAGTACTTATTTAGTGCAATTGAAGTTAAATAAGTACATGAGATATATATATGTAACTCTGTTTATTCAACGTGCTTTCACATAATGGTTTAAAATGACTATATTTGAATATTTTTCAGAAGATACTCAGATTTGTAGAGTCTTTATACTACATTAACATTTCTAGAAGAACCAGTTGTCTCTGATAATTCCAGCTAGACCCAGATGAATAAATGATTTTTATAATAAAATATATTTCTGGAGATTTGTCGTTGTATGGGTCACTGTCTTGCCACTAGCTACTGAGGGATGGAACACTAAAGTGGAAATTCCTTATCTACTTTTTACTGTGTATATGACTAGAACCCTTACTGATTAGTTTGTTTCTCCTGTGGTATTTTCTTTAAAGGGCTATAAAGTGGTTTTATAATGCTGTCATCTTAAATTTGATTATGTTACTTTCGAATAGACATCTCTTATGTCACTTAACAATGTTTTTCTTTTTTTTTTACTATACCAGAAGAAAGTGGTCACATAATTACTGAAAGATCTGGCCTAGTAGGTGCTCAGTAAATATCTGTGGACATTTGATATTTGCCCACATCTGGAGCCCATCTCTGTGGCTTGCTGCACAGTAGTAGTCTTGCCTGGTTCTCCGTGGCAGAGTGCTCACTGTAAGATCATCTCCAGTAGAAGAAGAATTGAATGGCAGTGCCCCCAGGAATCTCTAGTTACACCTTTTCTCTTCACCAAAGCTAGATTACTTTAAGATGTTTTCTTTTTAATTGAAGATTTTAATTATTTATTTTAGAGAGAGGGGAAGGGAGGGAGAAAGAGAGGGAGAGAAGCATCAATGTGTGGGGTTGCCTGTTGCGCACCTCCTACTGGGGACCTGGCCCACAACCCACACTAGTGCCCTGTCTGGGAATCTAACTGGTGACCCTCTGGTTTTGCAGGCCAGCACTCAATCCATTAAGCCATACCAGCCAGGACAAGATTACTTTAATTTTAAAATATGGGGGAGGGGGATTAAGTTTTTCCTTCCAATTTTCCTTTACCATTTATCCTTAGTTTTTTTTCTCCATAGATGTAAAGCAGTGTTGCCAAAAATAACTTCAATTTTGAAAGAGAGACAAATAATCCATAGGCACATGAAAGAGGATCAAATGACTATAATGAAAAAAGAAAAAAACACAGACAGGAAAGAAAAAGACTAATAGTGTTAGTGCTTAGCACCATTCTTCTCAAAGATCAAAGTGCTCAACTCTATGGAGTCATTGGGCTCACAGTAGCTCCGAGGGGACTCTGCCCATGCCATTTACTCAGGAGGAAAGCTGTGTAGAACTCTCTCTTTCAGGGTGGTGCTAGGCTTGGGTTTTAGGGAGACAGAACTTTGTCCTTTAGCCGTCATTAAGCAAAAGGAAAGCAGAATTCCTCTGCAGACTTTTCTGTGGAAATTGAGATTGTAGCATTTCTGTACCCAAAGTAGGTTTATTTCCAGAAGAGAGTGTAGGATCTTCACAGTTGTAGAAACCTGCTTTGAGGTCCTATATCGCTTCTCTGCTGTTTCCCTGAATTCTTGCCTGGGCTGCCCTCATGCCTACCTTTCAAACTAAGTTTCTACAGCTGTTTCTCTTGTTCATTATATTTGTCAATAATCATATAGTAAAGCTAGTATCTTGAGTAGAGTATTTTTGAGTTCTCTTTATTTCCAGGTAAGTGTTTTTGGTTGACCCTGGTATAATAGCAAAAGTGTCACATTGAAATTAGGCTTCAGTTTGAATCCTGGCTCTGCCCCATAGTTTTGTGACCAAGGCCACACTTGTTAACCTTTGAGCCATCCTTTTGACAAACTTATTCAAGGTCACAGGATTAAGTGACAGAACCCTGCACCAAGCACATATCTTCTGGAAACTCATCTTCTGTGTCTGTATTCAGTAAGATAAGGTATGTAAGCAGGTCTCTCACAGAATATCTCATACTCAATAGTGTGAGTAGTGCTTATGCTCACTGAATATGAATTGGGTTCTTTTTTTAATTCTTTATTTTATTGATTATGCTATTACAGTTGGCCCATTTCCCCCCTTCACTCCCCACCACCCTGCCCATCCCCTCCCACCCTCGTTCCCCCCTTTAGTTCATGTCCATGTGTCATAAGTTCTTTAGTGTCTACATGTCGCATACTATTCTCACCCTCCCCCTGTCTATTTTCTACCTACTGTCTATGCTACTTATTCTCTATATCTTTTCCCCCTTCTTCCTCCTCCTACTTCCCTGTTGCTAACCCTCCATTTGATGACTTTTTTCTTTACTGTTCGTATTTTTAATCTTCATTTTCTTAGGTAAGTCCCTTTAACATTTCATATAGTAAGGGCTTGGTGATGATGAACTCTTTTAACTTGGCCTTGTCTGAGAAGCACTTTATCTGCCCTTCCATTCTAAATGAAAGCTTCGCTGGATAGAGCAGTCTTGGATGTAGGCCCTTGCTTTTCATGACTTGGAATACTTCTTGCCAGCCCCTTCTTGCCTGTAAAGTCTCTTTTGAGAAATCAGCTGACAGTCTGATGGGAACTCCTTTGTAGGTTACTGTCTCCTTGTCTCTTGCTGCTTCTAGGATTCTCTCCTTCATTTTTACCTTGGCTAATGTAATTATGATGTGCCTTGGTGTGTTCCTCCTTGGGTCCAACCTCTTAGGGACTCTCTGAGCTTCCTGGACTTCCTGAAAGTCTATTTCCCTTGCCAGATTGGGGAAGTTTTCCTTTAATATCTGTTTAAATAAGTTCTCAATTTGTTGCTTTTCCCCTTCCCCTTCTGGTACCCCTATAATTCGGATGTTGGAACATTTAAAGGTGTCCTGGAGGTCCCTAAGCCTCTCCTCAGTTTTTTGAATTCTTGTTTCTTCATTCTTTTCTGTTTGGTTGTTCCTTTCTTCCTTCTGGTCCACTCCACTGATTTGAGTCCCAGTTTTCTTTCTCTCACTATTGGTTCCCTGTGCGTTTTCCTTCATTTCTCTTATCGTAGCCTGCATTTGTTCATCTAATTTATGTCCAAAGTCAACCAATTCTGTGAGC
>PVIA01006138.1:0-102344 GCA_004024845.1 Tonatia bakeri
TGCTTTGGGTAGTATGGACATTTTAATGATATTAATTCTCCCAATCCATGAACATGGTATATGTTTCCATTTGTTTGTGTCTTCCTTGATTTCTTTCCTCAGTGGTATATAGTTTTCTGAATACAGGTCTTTTACCTCTTTGGTTAGGTTTATACCTAGGTATTTTATTTTTCTTTTTGCTATTTCAAATGGGATTTTGTCCTTGATTTCTGCTTCTGCTGTTTCATTGGTGATGTACACAAATGCCTTTGATTCCTGGATATTGACTTTGTATCCCGTTGTTTTGCCAAATTCTTTTATTAGTTCAAGCAGTTTTTTCGTAGAGTCTATAGGTTTTTCTACGGACACTATCATGTCATCAGCAAAAAATGACAGTTTTGTTTCCTCCTTTCCGATTTGGATGCCTTTTATTTCCTTTTCTTGTCTGATTGCTGTGGCTAAAGCTTTCAATACTATATTGAATAAAGGTGGTGAAAGTGGACAGCCTTGTCTTGTTCCTGTTCTTAGTGGAAAAGATTTTAGTTTTTGCCCATTGAGTATGATGCTGGCTATAGGTCTGTCATATACGGTCTTTATTATGTTGAGAAATGTTCCCTCTATTCCCACTTTGCTGAGTGTTTTTATCATAAATGGATGCTGTACCTTATCAAATGCTTTTTCCACATCTATTGATATGATCATGTGATTTTTGTCTTCGCTTTTGTTTATGTGATGTATTACATTTACTGATTTGCGGATATTGGACCATCCTTGCATTCCTGGGGTGAAACCCACCCCTTGGTCATGGTGGATGATCTTTTTAATGTATTGTTGGATGCGGTTTGCCAGTATTTTGTTGAGGATTTTAGTATCTATATTCATCAGCGATATTGGCCTGAAGTTTTCTTTCTTCATTGTGTCTTTATCTAGTTTTGGGATTAGGATGATGTTGGCCTCATAAAAAGAGTTTGGGGGTCTTCCATCTTTTTGGATTTTTTGGAATAGTCTGTGCAGGATAGGGGTTAGCTCTTCCTTAAATGCTTTGTAGAATTCTCCTGTGAAACCATCTGGTCCAGGGCTTTTGTGTGTTGGGAGTTTTTTAATTACTGCTTCAATTTATTTTGCTGTTATTGGTTTGTTCAGGTTTTCTGCTTCTTTTTCATTGAGTTTTGGAAGATTATATCTTTCTAGAAATTTGTCCATTTCATCTAGGTTTTCAAATTTCTTGGCATACCGTTCTTTGTAGCAATTTCTTACAATTCTTTGTATTTCTGTGGTGTCAGTTGTAATCTCTCCTCTTTCATTTCTGATTGTGTTTATTTGGGTCTTCTCTCTTTTTTTTCTTGATGAGTCTGCTTAAAGGCTTGTCAATTTTGTTTATCTTTTCAAAGAAGCAGCTCCTGGATTCATTGATCCTTAGAATTGTGCTTTTAGTCTCTATGTCATTTAATTCTGCTCTGATCTTGGTTATTTCTCTCCTTCTACTTGCTCTGGGCTGTCTTTGTTGTTGTTCCTCTAGTTCTTGTAGACGTAGGGTTAGGTTGTTTGTTTGAAATATTTCTATCTTTTTTAGGTATGCTTGTATCGCTATGAACTTCCCTCTCAATACTGCCTTTGCTGTGTCCCATAAGTTTTGGGTTGTTTTAAGTTCATTTTCATTTGTTTCCAGAAACCTTTTGATTTCTTCCCTAATTTCATCTTTGACCCATTCATTGTTTAATAGCATGCTATTTAATCTCCATTATTTTGAGTGTTTTGGGTTTTTTTTCCTTGGGGTTGGTTTCTAGTTTCATTCCCTTGTGATCCGAGAATATGCTTGGTGTGATTTCGATTTTCTTGACCTTGTTGAGACTTGTTTTGTGTCCTATCATGTGATCTATCTTTGAAAATGTTCCATGTACATTTGAAAAGAATGTGTATTTAGCTTGTTTGGGATGGAGGGCTCTAAATATATCAGACAAGTCCATTTCATTTAGGGTATTGTTCAAAGACACGATGTCTTTGTTGATATTTTGTTTTGAAGATCTGTCCATTTTTGAGAGTGGGGTGTTAAAATCCCCCACTATAATTGTGTTGCTGTCAATATCTATCTTAAAGTCCTCTAGGATTTTCTTTATGTATTTGGGTGCACCTATGTTGGGTGCATATATATTTACAATACTGATGTCTTCTTGGTGGATTCTTCCCTTGAGTATTATGAAGTGACCTTCTGGGTCTCTCTTTATGGCCCTTTTTTGGAAGTCTATTTTGTCTGAAATGAGTATTGCTACCCTGGCTTTTTTTTCCTGTCCATTTGCTTGGAAAATCTGTTTCCAACCCTTCACTTTCAGCCTGTGCAGGTCTTTTATCCTGAGGTGGGTCTCTTGTAGGCAGCATATGTGTGGGTCATGGTTTCTTATCCATTCAGCTATTCTATGTCTTTAGATTGAAGCATTTAATCCATTTACATTTAAGGTTATTATTGATAGGTACTTATTCATTGCCATTTATGTATGTGTGTTCCTCTCTCTCTTTCTCTTTTCCTTTCTTTCCTTAAACCAGACCCTTTAGTATCTCTTGCAGAGCTGGTTTAATGGAGGTATATTCTTTTAGACTTCTTTTGTCTGGGAAGCTTCTTATTTCACCTTCTATCTTGATTGAGAGCCTTGCTGGGTAAAGTAGCCTTGGCTGCAGGCCTCTGGTTCTCATTACTTGGAATATTTCTTGCCATTCTCTTCTGGCTTGAAGTGTTTCCATTGAGAAATCAGCTGTTAGTCTTATTGGGGCTCCCTTGTATGTTACTTCCTTTTTCTCCCTTGCTGCCTTTAATATTCTCTCTTTCTCTTGAAACTTTGCCATTTTCATTATGATGTGTCTTGAGGTGGGCTTCTTTGGGTTCCTCTTGATTGGAACTCTTTGTGTTTCCTGGATTTGTGTGACTTCTTCTCTCATCAAATTGGGGAAGTTTTCCTCCATTACTTTTTCAAGTAGGTTTTCTATCCCTTGCTCATCTTCTTCTCCTTCTGGAATCCCTATTATACAGATATTATTATGTTTCATATTGTCTTGCATTTCTCTTAATCCCTCTTCATTTTTTCTGAGCCTCTTTTTCTTTTCTTGTTCTTTCTGGATGTTTTTTTCTACTTTGTCCTCCAATTTGCTGATCCGATCTTCAGCTTCATCAATCCTGCTTTTCATTCCTTCTACTGTGTTCTTCAGTTCAGAAACTGTATTCTTCATTTCCTCTTAGTCTTTGTTGATAGTTTCTATTTCCTTTTTCATATTGATATTGTTTGCAGTGAGATCATTGTAGCTTCCCTGTGGTTTGTGGAAGCTCATTGTGAGCTCATTGAACTTCCTTATAATCATTGTTTTGAACTCAATATCTGATAGTTGAGTTGCCTCTATTTCATTTAGCATTCTTTCTGAGGCTTCCTCCTTTCCCTTCATTTGTGGATTGTTTCTTTGTCTTCTCATTGTTCGTGAGACTCTTCTTGTTAACCTCTGTTTCTTAACTTGATCTGTTCTGGTTCCTTGTGTTTATGGTGTGAACTTCTGTGGTAGAATACCTGTGAGATTCAGTGGTGTAACCTCTTTTGGGTATCCTGGTGTTCATAGCTTCCCCCTACTCTTTTTTGTGATCAGTTGGAGGAGTAAGGCAAAATGGGTTAAGACAGCAAACCAGTATTCTATGATATTTACAGTAGCAGCCAGTGGAGAAGAAGTGGGCGATCCTTTGGCTATATATAGTGTAAACCGTGTTTTTCTGCCCCACTATCGACATTTTAAAAAGTATGGAAAGAAGATAAGACTCTTAGTGGAGAGGAAAGTGTTGTTAGTGGATCTACAAAGCTACAAGGCTGCGAGAGGTCAGATTCTGAGGTAAGGTAGGAATAAAGAATAGTAAATAGGAGTAGTGTGTAAAAGAATAGAGATAACCCCTACATTAATAGAGTTTAGGAAATTGCAAAGTGAACCAAGATCTGTGAGGGGTGTTAAGCTGTATTTACAAGTGTATGGAATAAGTCTTATTTACAGTAATATTGAAGCAACAATCTTGCAGCAGATTCTATGAGATCTAGACAACAAGAATAAGGAGCATAGAATCTTGAGTGGTGTACCAATGGGACCCAAGTGAGGGACAGTAAGTTATCAACACACTGTGAATGAGATAAAAGGGGGAACCTATCAAACGATAGTATAACCAGCCAAGCAAAGACGTTTATGCAGAAAGAAAAAAATACTATTGAAATAAAAAATGTCAGAAAAGAGAGAAAAAGATAATATAAATTTGCAGGCAAAAACAAAAACAAACAATAGCAACAAAAAAAACAGAAGATGGATTGCAGGATAGATAGATTTGGAGCAGAAGTAATAGCACTAAGAAGGATGGAAGAGAATCATAAAGAATTGAGAGATATAAAAATAATAAGAGTTTAAAAAATAAAAAGTTGCTTAATAAACCAAAAACAAGATAAAATCAAACAATCAAACAACAACAGCAGGATAAGGGGAAACAAAAGAAAAAAAAGAAAGGAAAAGAAGAAGAAGGAAACACACACACACAGAGAGAAAAAGAAAAAAACAGAAAAACAACAACAACCAAAGAAAAACAATAAAAAGCAAATAAAACAAAACAAAACAAAACAAAACAAAAAACCCTTCTGTTGGTTTCTGACTGGCCAAACCAGTCTTTCTGCTCCTCCCAGCTCAAGCAGGCTGAGGAGCAGTTAGAATGCCTTTCACCCTTCTAAGACAGAACTCAGTCAGACTCAGGTAGGCCACCAGCTTTTCCCAGAAATGATTGCTGCCTCTGTCTGGGCTCAGGGCACAAGCTCCAGAGATGGCAAGGGGTTGCACCCCTCCCCCAGTTTTGCCACCACAGGCTCTATGCTCACTGAAGCACTTGCCTCTTTTCCAGGTTCACGGTGCAAGGACCCGGACTGCGAGGAGTCCTGTACTTCCCCTCCATGGGCTCTACATTCGAGGGAAGCACCTTCTCTCCTCTGGTTTCGCGATGGACCCTCAGGGGTTTGGGAGGGGCCACGCACTTTCCTTTGCCCCCGCTGTGGCCCCAGAAACCCGTGAAGCACTATGTCTTTTCTGGGTTCCCTTCCCAAGAGTCAGGTATCCCGGCAGGGCGCGCGCCCTCTCCAAATCACCTCAGCTCTGGAAGCCCTTCCCTTGTTCATGCCGTGGGGTCTCAGTGTTCCCCCAAACCACACACTCATTGGGTTGGGGGCAGGGGCGCCCACGGCAAGGCCTCCACCCCCACGGCAAGGCCTCTCTTGGTCCGGCAGACTGGGTACTCACTTTTCCTCGGAAAGTTTGCGGGTGCCCACAACTCCTGCGCTTCTGCTTCCCAAACCTTGTCTGGGGATGGGGATGGAGCAGGGACTCCGCTCTCCTGGGTGCCCCAAGACAGACCCAGGAGCTCCGGGCCTGGTCTCAGCTCCTATCACAGGTCCCTTATGATCTCGAAGCCATCCTCTTACCGTCCGTTTATTCAATGACTGGATAATTTTTATGTCCTATTTTCATAAATGTTGCGATATCGGTGGTCTCCTGCTCTGTTTCTCCTCAGATCGGCCAAATTCTCCCCCATGCACTGGAGAAGGGGAATCACGATTCCTGCTACAAGGCCGCCATCTTCCTCCTCTATATCTAACATTATTTTATTTACAACATCAATAATTATATTTATCATTTCTAGAATTTGTGTCTTTCCTTTCCAAAACTGCTTCATTGTTTTCAGTGGTCATATCTTTGTTCCTCACACATTTAAATACTGACAAATTACTTAAAGATATACTTTTAAAATTTTTATTTAATGATTCTGGATAGAGAGTAAGCAGGAGAGAGATATTTGGGGAAGAGACAGAGGGAGAAGAAGAGGAAGAAGGACAGGGAGAGAGAGAGAGAGAGAGAGAGAGAAGCACATTGGTTTGTTGTTCCACTTATTTATGCATTCATTGGTTGATTCTGGTATGTGCCCTGACTGGGTGACTGAACTCACAACCTTGGCACATCAGGATGAGGCTCTAACCAATGTAGCTTTCTGGCTATGGCAAGATATTATACTTTTATTTCATACTTTCATGTGCATTTGCAAATATTGCAGTGTTTTTAGGTCTAATACTAGATTTTTTTTAAAATTTGACACTAGCTAACAGATATAATGAGTGGAATTAAAAAAGCCTATTCTGAGAAACATATCCTACATTTATAAATTTAGGAACAGGAATCAATGCACGTATATGGCTTATAAACTGGGGAGCTAAATTTTAGTTTAAGGTAGTCCTAGCTTTACAATATCAAGAGAAAAAGCAAATTCTATATAGAGCAATTCATTTAATACATACCTCAAAGAATTTTAACAGGTGAAGGACCTAGAACATTATTTTATGATAAAAATATCACTAGAATTTAAGACTCTAGTCTATGATTTATAAGCTATATATTCATTGATTTGTTTTTTTTTAATTTTTAAAATGTTGTTCAATTATAGTTGTCCCCAATTCCACCCCACCCATCTACACTTCCCACCCTCAACCCTACCAACTTTTGGCTATGTCTGTGTGTCCTTTATACATGTTCCTTGATGAACCTTCCTCATTTTCCCTCATTATCCTCTCCCCACTCCCCTCTGGTTACTGTCACTTTATTCTTAATTTTAATGTCTCTGGTTATATTTTGTTTGTTTGTTTATTTTTTTTATCAGATTTCACTTATAGATGAGATCATATCGTATTTGACTTTCACCACATGGCTATTTCACTTAGCATAATGCTCTCCAGATCCATCCATGTTGTCCCGAAGGGTAAGACTTCCTTCTTTCTTTCTGCTGTGTACTATTGCATTGTGTAAATGTACCATCATTTTTTGATCCACTCATTTACTGATGGGCACTTAGGTTGCTTCCAATACTTAGCTATTATAAATAGTACAGCTATGAACATTTGGGTGCATAGGTCCTTTTGAATTGGTGTTTCAGGATTCTTATGGTATAGTCTCAGCAGTGACAAAAAGCAGTTCACTTTTAGTTTTTTGAGGAAATTCCATACTGTGTTCCACAGTGGATACACCAGTCTGCATCCCCACCAACAGTGCACGAGGGTTCCCTTATCTCCACAACCTCACCAGGACATACTGTTTGTTGATTTGGTTATGATGGCCTTTCTGACTGGTGTGTAGTGGTATCTCATTTTGGTTTTCATTTGCATCTCTCCGATGGCTAGTGATGCTGATAATCCTTCCATATGTCTCTGGACTCTCTGTATGTCCTCCTTGAAGAAGTGTCTACTCAGGTCCTTTGGCCATTTTGTAATTGGGTTTTTGTCTTCCTGGAGTGCAGTTGTGTGAGTTCTTTATATACTTTGGAGATCAAACCCTTGTCTGTGGTATCAGCTTCTGCACAACCTGATTGGTTGGGAGTGAGGTGGAGATTAAGCAACTGGTTGAATCCCCCCGAGAAATGTGGGGTTGAATCCCTAAGATAAGATCCCCAGCCTAAAGCACCTGAACCCAAAAACTACACAGATAACAACTGGTGGTGTAAAGTGGTAGGGTTGCTCTCTGACAGAGATGGATGGCTAGAGACACAAAAAGCCATTTAAAGGTCCAACACACAAATATTCATTTGCAGCCAGTTACCCTGGGCTCTGGTAAAGGCAGGAGCAGGGTGGGCTGGAGACACCTGAAGAGAGACTGGAGACAGAGGCTTTGGGGAGAGAGCTGAGAGAGTAAATGCCAGGATCCCAGTGCTGAGTCATCCCCCGTAAGGCAGCAGCCATCCTATTCAGGCAGACCGCTCCCCTCTGAGTGGCAGCAGCCTGAGGGAAAACAATAGCTCTAACCCCAGGAGAGATTCTGCCCCACTCTATGGGGTTTAAACTTTACTGCTTAGAGTAGAGTGACTAGATTAACAACTGAAGGAGACAGCTATAGACACTAGATACCTGGAAGTCTGGAACAGGTTGCCCAAGGTCTGACACAGTCAACATCTGATATCACCAGAGGTGGATCCAGAAAGAAAAACAGTGGTAAATACTAGAGACTACCAAGACAAAATCCACTGTGGTCATCTACATGATTTGCAATGTTTTCTCTCCTGCATAGCTTTTTAATATTCATTTTTTGTCCATCAAGTCTGTGCATATTAAGTCACTAGATTTTATACTATAGTTTATTTCTCCTTTTTTATAATAGTCTTACTCTCTTTACACCCTTAGTAATACTGATTCATTTGCTGACAATAGTGGGATTGTGGTGGGGAGGAGATATTTTTGCAGATGTGGGTTTGTTTCCTAGGCTTTGTGGTTTTGTTCTGGTAACACCTGCACAACAGCATACAAGACATGGTGGGTGGAGTGACCCTCTCAGTCAACCAGCTGGAGGTAAGGGCCCATCAAAGAATAACCAAACCATCAAAACACAATTACATCCAGGAAGCCAACATAAAAGGCATAAATGTTATCCCAAGAGCATTAAGTTCAGGAGATCAAGGAGAGTGTACCACTGAATCTCACACATCTCCTACCATGGAAGTTCATACCACAAACTCAGGAAGTTAAACATATCAATTTAAGAAGCATAAGCAAACAAGAGGTCTCACAAATAATAAGAAGACAAAGAAATGACCTCCAATTGATTTCTGTCCTTAGATTCATAAGTGTAGAATATGTTTCTCATGATAGGTTTTTTCTATTTAATTCACTGTATGTGTCACTTTCTTCAAGGCTTCTAGCTTTATGTGTGACATTCAAATGCAATGTCTTATCCATTGTTTATGATGTTGGCAGCCATCTTTTATGATGTTGGCAGTGGGCTTGTCATATTTGGCCTTCATTATGTTTAGGTATGTTTCCTTAATTCCCACTTTGCTGAGTTTTTCTCATAAATAGGTGCTGGATTTCATCAAATGCTTTTTCTGCATTTATTAATATGATCTTATGGTTTTAATCCTTCATTTCATTTATGTGGTGAGTCACATTTATTGATTTGTGAATGTTGTATCAAACTTGTACTCCTGAAATAAATACCACTTGATCATGATGTATGATCTTTTTGATGTATTGTTGTATTCAGATTGTTAGTATTTTGCTGAGGATATTAGCATCGATGTTCATCAAGGAGAGTGGCCTATAGCTTGCTTTTTCTTGTAGTGTCTTTATTTGGTTTGGAATTAGCACAATGCTGGCCTTATAAATGGGCTTGGGATCCTCCTCTTAAATTTTTTGGAATCCTTTGAGAAGGAGAGGTGTTCCTCATAAGATTAGGAATAAGACAAGGATATCTGCTTTCACCTCTCTTATTCAACATAGTATTGGAAGTCGTAGCTACAGCAATCAGACAAAAAGAAGAAATAAAAAGCATCCAAATTGGAAAGGAAGAAGTAAAACTCTATTTACAGATGACTTGATACTGTACATAGGGAAGCATAAATATTACACCAAAAAACTACTAGAACTGATCAAGAAATTCATTAAAAATGGCAGATATAAAATTAATATCCAGAAATCAGTTGCATTTTTATATGCCAATAATGAACTATCAGGAAGAGAAATCAAGAAAACAATATTACTCACAATTGCTTCAGAAAATAAAATACCTAGGAATAAATGTAACCAAGGATGTAAAGATCTGTACTCAGAAATTTTAAGACACTGAAGAAAGAAGCTGAAGAAGATACAAATAAGTAGAAGCACATACAGTGTTCATAAATAAGAAGAATTAACACCATAAAAATGTCCATGCTACCTAAAGCAATCTATAGATCCAATGCAATTTATATCAAGATACCAGTGAGATATTTCTCACAACTAGAACAAATATTTCAAAAATTTGTATGGAACCACAGAAGGTTCCACATAGCAAAAGTGATACTGGGAAAGAAGATCCAAGATGGAGGAATCACACAACTGATATCAAACTATACTATGAGGCCATAGTAGTCAAAACAGCATGATACTGGAATAAAAATAGATACATTGATCAATAGAACAAAAAGAAAATCCAGGAATAAACCCACACTTTTAATTAGCTATAATTAATTAACTATATTAATTATAGCTCAAAGAGGAAGTGAGCACATATCTGGGCTAAAGATAGTTTATTCTATAAATGGTGTTGGGAAAATTGGACAGATGTGTACAAAAAAAAAATGAGACTAGACCATCATCTTATGCCACACACAAGAATAAATTCAAAACTGATTAAAGACTTAAATGTTTGACCCAAAACCATAAAAATCCTGGAAGAAAACATGGGCAGTAAAATCTCAGATGTTGCTCATAGCAATATTTTATCTGATATATCTTCTCAGGCAAAGGAAACAGAAGAAAAAATAAAGAAATTGGACTATGTCAAACTAAAAAATGTTTGAAACAGCAAAGGATACCTTCGACAAAATAAAGACAATCCACTAAATGGAGAACATATTATGTTATGATATGTTATGACAAAGGGTTAATATCTAAAATTTATAAAGAATTTTTATAAAATTCAACACCAAAAACACTAAACAATCCAATTGAAAATGGGCAAAGGGCCCTGAATGGTGTGGCGTAGTGGACTGAGTGCTGGTCTCTGAGCCAAAAAATAACAGGTTTGATTCCCGGTCAGGGCACATGACCAGGTTGAATGAAGGCTAGGTCCCCAGTTCGGGGTGTGTGAGAGGCAACTGATCGATGTTTCTCTAGCACATCAATGTTTTTTCTCCTCTTTTCCCTCCCTTCCCCTCTTCCTAAAAATAAGTAAATAAAAACTTTTTTAAAAATGGGCAAAGTACCTGAATAGACATGTCTCCAAAGAAATATACAAGTGGTCAATAAACATATGGGAAAATGCTCAATGCCACTAACCATCAGAGAAATACAAATAAAAACCATGGTGATATACTACCTCGCACCAGTCAGAATTGCTGTCATTGATAAATCAACAGCAGCAAGTGCTGGTGCAAATGTAGAGAATGGAGAGCCCGTCTGTGCTATTGGTGGGAATGGAGATTGGTGCTGGCACTGTGGAAAGAAGTATGGGAATACCTCAAATACTAAAAATAGAATTGCCTTTTGATCCAGCAATCTCACTTGCGGGAATATATCTGAAGAGATGCAAAACACTAATTTGAAGAACATTAGCACCCTTATGTTTATTGCAGCTTCACAATTGCTGACACATGGAAACAGCCCAAGTGTCTATCTGCAGATGAGTGGATAAAACATCTATGGGACATTTTCACAATGGAATGATACTTGGCTGTAAAAAAGAAGAAAATTCTACCCTTTGTGACAGCATGGATGAACCTGGAGAATATTATCCTAAGTGAAATTAGCCAGTCAGATAAACGCAAATACCATATGATGTCACTCATATGTGGAATCTAATGGACAAACTGAACTAACAGGAAAATACAGGCAGATTCATAGATAGACAGAAAGTTAACAACTATAGGGGGTAGGGAATGGAGGGATGGAGCAAAAAGGAAAAAGGATTCATGGCACAGACAATGGTGATTTCTGAGAGGAGGAGGGAATTAGGAAGATCAATGGTAATGAAAAAATACACTAATTTTTAAATATATTTTATTAATTATGCTATTACAGTTGTCCCATTTTCCCCCTTCACTCCCCTCCACCCAGCACACCCTCTCCCACCCACATTCCTCTTTTTAGTTCATATCCATGTGTCATACTTATAAGTTCTTTAGCTTCTACATTTCCCATACTCTTCTTGCCTTCCCACTGTCTATTTTCTACCTACCATCTATGCTACTTATTCTCTGTACCTTTTCCCCCTCTCTCCTCCTCCCACTCCCCTGTTGCTAACCCTCCATGTGATCTCTATTTCTGTGGTTTTGTTCTTGTTCCTATTTATTTGCTTAGTTTATTTTTGTTTTAGGTGTGATTGTTAATAATTGTGAATTTGCTGTCATTTTACTATACATGTTGTTTGTCTTCCTTTTCTTAGATAAGTCCCTTTAATATTTCACATAATAAGGGCTTGGTGATGATGAACTCCTTTAACTTGACCTTATCTGAGAAGCACTTTCTCTGCCCTTCCATTCTAAATGAAAGTTTTGCTGGATAAAGCAATCTTGGATGTAGGTCCTTGCCTTCCATGACTTGGAATACTTCTTTCCAGCCCCTTCTTGCCTGGAAGGTCTCTTTTGAGAAATCAGTTGACAGTCTGATGGGAACTCCTTTGTAGGTTACTGTCCCCTTATCTCTTGCTGCTTCTAGGATTCTCTCCTTCATTTTTACCTTGGGTAATGTAATTATGATGTGCCTTGGTGTGTTCCTTCTTGGATCCAACTTCTTTGGGACTCTCTGAGCTTCCTGGACTTCCTGGAAGCCTATTTCCTTTGCCAGATTGGGGAAATTCTCCTTTATTATTTATTCAAATAGCTTTTCCACTTGTTGCTTTTCCTCTTCCCCTTCTGGTATCCCTATAATTCAAATGTTGGAATGTTTAAAGATGTCCTGGAGGTTCCTAAGCCTCTCCTTAATTTTTTGAAGTCCTGTTTCTTCATTCTTTTCTGTTTGGTTGTTTCTTTCTTCCTTCTGGTCCACTCCATTGATTTAAGTCCCAGTTTTCTTCCCCTCACTATTGGTTC
This sequence comes from Tonatia bakeri, assembly GCA_004024845.1. Taxonomy (NCBI): domain Eukaryota; kingdom Metazoa; phylum Chordata; class Mammalia; order Chiroptera; family Phyllostomidae; genus Tonatia; species Tonatia bakeri. Next base: position 12,572 of record PVIA01006138.1, read on the forward strand.
CCTGTGAATTTTCCTTTATTTCTCTTAGTGTAACCTTCATTTTTTCATCTAATTTGCGACCAAATTCAACCAATCTTTTGAGCGTCCTGATCACCAGTGCTTTGAATTGTGCATCTGATAGGTTGGCTATCTCTTCGTTGCTTAGTTGTATTTGTTCTGAGGCTTTGACCTGTTCTTTCATTTAGGCCATTTTTTTTTTTTTTTATCTTGATGCGCCTGTTACATAGTGAGGGACAGAACCTTAGGTGTTCATCAGGGTGGGCAACCCGCGTTGTTGTGTTGTGATGCTGTTTGTGGGAGCGGTTTGAGTGGGAACAATGGTGCTTGCTTCACTCTCTGCCAGATTTCAGTCACTTCTGCCACTTCCCCCCAAGCAAACTGGGCCCTTCTGGTGCTAATTTCCATGTGGGTAGGTTTGTGTAAGTTCTAAGACCCTCTGGGTCTCTCTGACAAACTCTCCTGTGAGGCTGGGAGTCTCTCCCAGCACCTCATCCCGCACAGGTGTTTTCAATCAGTGTTTTGAGGCTATATTTCCCCATGCTGGAGGCCTGGGTTGCTCTGTCTATCTTGCTCCTCAGTTTCACCTGGTTTATCTCCACATAAATGTGGGACCACCCCGTCCACCAGCCACCTTGCTTGCCGTGCCCATTCCCAATCTGCCACCTCGCTGTGTTTGCCTGCTGCCACTGGGCTCCCAGGGTCCACCAGACACTTTTTTTGCTGTGACCCCTCCCCACCTGGCCACCCAACTCTGCCCCTCCTGGTGGTTCGGATTAATGTGTTTATTTTAACTCCTTGGATACTGGACTTCCATACAGTTCAATTTTCTGTCAGTACTGGTTGTTTTTCTCTTTCTAAATTTTTTTTGTCCTTATTTTGGTTGTGTGCAGAGGCCCAGTGTGTCTACCTACACCTCCATCTTGGCTGGAAGTTTACACTAATTTTTTAAAAAATGTCTTACCCTATTTGTTTCTCCTATTTTCCTCTTGTTTATGTGTATGTTCCAAAGATGTAGGCCACCAACTACTCCAAAATTCACTGGAAAAACATCAGATCTATCACTCTTTTAACATTCTGAATAGAAGCTTTATGTTTACATGCTTTTAAAGTTTCTTCTTCCAAGCCTTGCATAAACACACATTAATGCATTATGTTTGGAATTTAAGTTCTATAGATATTTAAACATTATTTATTAAATTTTGCCTTTTATCCTTTCAAATTGATATAACTCCACACTTAATATAAAGGAGGTTTTTATCCTTATCATCATAATTCATTGAAAGCCACTTACTTGCTAATATATAATAATGCATCTGAAGTCAAGGAACACATTTTGTACTGCCTACAGTATCTCCAACTATTTCCATAAGCCTTTCAGTGTTCAGTATCTAACCAGTACTGTAATTTACTTTACTTTTATTTTTCTCACTCTAAATATGAAAGAGATAACAGATATAATAATTGGACCTTATGTCATTAAATAGCTAGTTAAAGGGCATTTTTGGAAGTTTTTAATTTCATATAAAATAATTTTGTAGGATTTCCCCCATATTCTGGATGCCATAAACCTATATTTATTTAATTTGTTTTAATAGAAGCCAACATCTATTCAAGGAAAGAAAGGACATTGTCTCTGACTGATACTACACTTTCCAATATCCTCATCACAATTTTCAGTTTCATGGGAATTCCCCAAGGGAATATTAGGTATAAATTGCCAGGGGCATTATTAAAGAAAATTGCTGACTCTCAACAGTATAACACAGTTTGTGGTATTTTAATTTGCTTTATTCCTAATTTCCTCCCCCAAAATCCACAATTGTTTTAAAAACCAACAGGCCACAATCACAGTAAAGACCAGAATCCTGGCAGCACATGAATTTGGAGATATTTTAAAGCCCCACCTTTAAAAACTGTCATTATTTGATTTGTCTGGTGATTTCCAGGGAGACTCAACTCACAAAGTTGTCTTTTCTTGACCTGAAGCATAGTTTCCCAGTGGGAATAGCTTTTCTCCTAAGGATATTGTTACAGAACCTGTTCCCCCTGCCCCCGTGAATCTCGTGACTCTGGGTTCTTTTTGCACCCTGCTCTTAATACCAGGGTTTGATAAAAACTAAAGAAACTATGTATTAAAAAGTTGTATAGGTTCAGAATAATGGCAGAATGTTGCCATTAAATCCCAAAGTCCCTTTAAAGCACTCACAAATACATACACACAGTCCTGTCTCCTCTTGCCAAACCAGGCTAGTCAGGGGGACCATATCTCAGGAAAAAAAATAGAAGTCCATAGGTCAGATAGGCTCCCATTCTTAATCCAAAACTACATGGTACTTCCTTATGGCAGGAAAGTAGGAGTCCTTCTGCATTCTTTCAAACTGTGTGGCCAAGACCCAGCAATGCTGCTACCTGATCAAGAGACTTATCCTTCCCAGCCCCATGGTCAAGAGCCCCAAGCATGGCTGCCATACCTGGATTTTAAATCCCAGTGTATATTATAGGGAACCGATCCATGTGGAATGGTAAATGTAGCCCAGCCCTATTGGAAAACCAATAGGCGCAAGTCGGTACACAGGAACCCAAACCCACAGATTGGCTTTCCCATGGAAAACCAGGCCTGCATTATATGTAGGCTGCTTTGAGGCTTGCCCTTACTAAAACTCCCTCACCCTGAGTTGAAGCAGCAAATGCTTACTGCATATCTTTAAAGTAACTTCCTGAAGTTTGTGCTAATTCTCCCAAGGTCAGAGGGTAACCAGACCAATCACTCTTATCATTCCCTTGCATTTGCAATGTTTTTACTTGTTAATCTGTAAGAAGTAATCAGTAATGTCCTTTCATTTGTTATCTGTATAAGTAATCACCTAAAGTAAACCTGAGCATAATGAATGAAAATCTTCTTTGATGTATGCTATTGGAAAGCAATAAAAGCCTGTCCAGGCCAGGGTCAAGGCGCTCTCTCAGAGAGTGGCAGTGCCATCCCTTTTTCTCCACAGGACTTCTGCAGTCCATGTGAATTTGTCCATTGTATCCACAACATACAAACTCCACAGGATGGAGTCTGCATCACATATCTTTCTCTGTAACCCCATTTCCAACTCCTCCCACACTGAGTTACACCTGATAGTAGTTTGGTTTCCTCTGCCTATCTCAGTTGCCATTGTTAGTTCAGGCAAGTGTAGCCCCATGACATAGGAGCCACCTCCAAGCCACTCTCACAGGTGCAGGAAGTCCTTCCAGGTACATCACATCATGGGTTAGAGTCATGTCCATCCTCCTGACTCCAAGCAGGCATGGCCTTTAATGTTATTAAAACACTGGATATTTTTTTCATATATGCAAAATAGCTCTCAATGGACCTGTTCCACTCCCCTCATCCCCAAAGTGATAGCAGTGGGGGGTTTCTCCATTTTGGGGGACATCCAGCTTGGCACCCTGTTACAGCATTACTGACAAAAATCAGATGCAATTAGACATTCCAACTTTCTAAGATAATGGAAAACAGCTGAAGTAAAAAGTAGCCTAAGAAAAAATTTATAAGAAAACTATGTGAATCAAATGTCCATAGTGGGTTTTGAGAAATCTCATCATATTCCTGAGGATATAAAAATCCATGCATATGTATGGTGCTCTGCACATGCACAGAGCACAGGGTTATGCTCAAGATATATATGAGAAGGCCTTAAGCTCCCACATTTAGCTGGCTTTGAGGTTCCACAAAGATGGAAATGGAGGCTAAGGATGACTTGGAAACTGCCTAGCTGAGTATTGAAGCTGTATCCTCAACACACAAAGCCCTTCATCAAGCACTTGGAGAGTTATTAGTTCCACTCATATAAAGATATCTTTCAACAATAATTTTCTGAATACTAAGGTAGCCGAGAGCTCAGTGGCTACACATGATGAATATGCAGACTTTACAAAAAAATGAATGAAAATTACCAAAAAATCAGAAACAACCACCAAAAACAAACAAACAGCAACAACAAAACCTTAAGGGGAAGTAATAATCTGATTTACAGAGTTGTCACATTATGTTTCTGAGTAATCCAAAAAGTTACAATCTACATTTTAAAAAATTGAGTCTTACACAGAAGCTATATTCAATGATTTAACCAAGTAAATTTCCTTTTTAAAAAATATTTATTGTTGATACTATTACAGATGTCCACATTTCCCTACGTAATTTGCCTACCTCCACCTAGTTCCCATCCACCTTCCCTCTGGCCATCACCACACTGTAGTCTGTGTCCATGGCTTATGCATATATGTTCTTTAGCTAAGCTCTTCAACTTTCATCCAGCCCCCACTCCCCCTCCCCTTTGATACCTGTGAGTCTGTTCCATGTGCCCATGCCTCTGTTTCTATTTTGTTCATCAGCTTATTTCATTTAATTTCACATATATGTGAATCATATGGTATTTGTTTTTCTCTGACTGGTTTATTTCACTTAGCATAGTAATCTCCAGCTCCATCCATGCTATTGAAAAAGGTAAGATTTCCTGCCGGGCGCGGTGGCGTGCGCCTGTAGTCCCAGCTACTCGGGAGGCTGAGGCAGGAGGATCGCTTGAGCCCAGGAGTTCTGGGCTGCAGTGCGCTATGCCGATCGGGTGTCCGCACTAAGTTCGGCATCAATATGGTGACCTCCAGGGAGCGGGGGGCCACCAGGTTGCCTAAGGAGGCGTGAACCGGCCCAGGTTGGAAAAAGGTAAGATTTCCTTCCTTTTTTTTACAGGTGAATAGTATTCTATTGTGTAAATATACCACAACTTTTTTACCCACTCATCTACTAATGGGCACTTCAGATGTTTCCAGGCATTGGCTATAAATAATAGTGCAATGAACATAGGGGTGCGTATATTCTTTTGAATTAGTATTTCAGGATTCTTTGGATAAATTCTCACAAGTGGAATTGCTGTGTCAAAGACAGTTTCATTTTTAAGTTTTCTGAGGAAACTCCATGTTATTTTCCACAAGGGCTGCATTAGACTGCATTCCTACCAACAGTGCACTAGAGTCCTCTTCTCTTCACATCCTCACCAGCACTTGTGGTTTGATGATTTATTGATGGTAATCATTCTGGCAGGTATGAGGCAATATCTCATTATGGTTTTAATTAGTGTCTCTCTTATGATTAGTGATGTTGAGTATTTTTTCTTATGTCCAGTGGCCATCTGTATGTCCTCTTGGGAGAAGTGTCTATACAGATCTTTTCCCCATTTTTTAATTGTACTGTTTGCTTTCCTGGAGTTGAGTTATATAAGTTATTTATATATATTAAAAATTAACCCCTTATCAGATGTGCTATTGGAGAGTACGTTCTTCCATACAGTGGGTTCCCTTTTCATTTTTTTGATAATTCATTTAACTGTGCAGAAGCTTTTTGATGTAGTCCCATTTGATTTTTCTTCCTTTATTTCCCTTGCCCTAGGAGATATCTCAGCAAAAATATTGCTGTAGAGATGTCTGAGATTTCACCACCTCTGTATTTTTCCATAGAAAAATCATATTTTTATGGTTTTGCATCTTAAATCTAAATCTTTTATCCAGTTTGAGTTTATTCTTCTGTATGGTGTAAGTTAGTCATCTAGTTTCATATTTTTGCATGTACCTGTTTAATTTTCCCAACATCACTTATTGAAGAGACTATCTTTACTTCATTGTATGCCGTTGCCTCCTTTGTCAAATATTAATTGACCATATAAGCACAGGTTTATTTCTGGGCTCTACTTTTTTCCATTGGTCTATATGTGTGTTCTTACACCAGTACCAGTTTCTTTTAATTACAATGGCCTTGTGTTATAGTTTGATATCAGGTATTGCAATTTCTCTAACTTTGTTCTTTCTCAGGAGTGCTGAGGCTATCCAGGGTCTTTTTTGGTTACATAGAAATTTTTGGAATATTTGTCCTATGCCTGTGAAATATGCAGTTATTATTTTAATAGGAATTCTGCTGAATCTATAGATTGCTTTGGGTAGTATGGGCATGTTAATGATGTTAATTCTTCTAATCCATGAACATAGTCTATGCTTCCACTTATTTGTGTCTTCCTCAGTTTCTTTCTCCAATGTCCTATAGTTTTACAAATACAGGTTGTTTCACCTTTTTGGTTAAATTTATTCTTAGGTACCTTATATTTTTCTTATTGTTGCAATAGTAAATGGAATTGTTTTCTCAGTTTCTATTTTTGATAGTTCATAACTAGTGTATAAAAATGCCAACAATTTCTGAATGCTAATTTTGTGTCCTGCTCCTTTGCCAAATTCATTTATCAACTCTAGTAGCTTTTTGATAGTCTTAAGGTTTTCTACATAAAATATCATATCATCTATAAATAATGGCAGTTTTACTTCCTCTTTTCTAATTTGAATGCTTTTTATTTCTTCTTCCTGTCTGATTGTTGTGGCTAGGACTTCCATTATTGTACTGAATAAGAGTGGTGAAAGCAGACATCCCTGTCATTTTCTCGATATTAATGGACACACTTTTCATTTTTGCCCATTGAGTATATTGTTGGCTGTGGGTTTGTGATATATGGCCTTTAGTATGTTGAGGCATATTCCATCTATTCTCACTTTGCTAAGAGCATTTTTCCTAAATGGGTGCTAGATTTTATCAATGCTTTTTCTGCATCTATTGAATTGATCATGCAATTTTTATCCTTCATATCCTTCATTTTGTTTATATGGTGTATTACATTTATTCATTTGCAAATATTGTACCAACTTTGCACCTCTAGAATAAATCCTACTTGATCATGGTGCATGATCTTTCAGTGTATTGCTGGATCCAATTTGCTTATTTTTGAGGATTTTAGCATTTATCTTCATCAGAAATATTAGCTGATGATTTTCTTTCTTTGTAGTGTCTTTATCTGGTTTTGGAATTAGGATAATGCTGGACATTTTAAATGACCACGGTAGTCTTCCCTCCTCTGGAATTAATTGCAATAATTTGACAAGGATCAGTATTAGTTTTTTTTTTTTTTTTTATGTTTGTTAAAGCCATCTGGTCCATGATATTTGTTTCTTGGGTTTTTTATTTTTATTATCATTATTACTGGTTTAAATTCATTAGTTTTAATCTGTATATTCATATTTTCTGATTCTTTCTTATGCAGTTTAGGAAAAATGTATGTTTCTAGGAATTTATCCATTTCATCCAGATTGTCCAATTTATTAGCATACAATTGTTTGTAATATTTTCTGACGATCTTTTGTATTTTTGTGGTGTCAGTTGTTACTTCCCCTCTTTCATTTCTGATTTTATTTATTCGGGTCCTCCCTCTTTTTTTCTTGATGAGTCTGGTTAAAGTTTTGTCAATCTTATTTATCTGTCAGAGAACCAGATCTTGGTTTAATTGATATTTGCATTGTTTATTTTATACTCTACATCATTTACTTATTCTCTGATCTTTATTATTTCCTTTCTTGTACTCAGTTTGAACTTTGTTATTCTTTTTCAAGCTCCTTAAATTGTAAAGTTAGATTGTTTATTTGAGATACTTCTTTTTTTTTTTTGAGCTAGGCCTGCAGCATCATGAATTTCCCTGTCTGAGCTACTTTTGCTTTGTCTAATAAATTTTAGGTTGTTATGTTCTCATTTTCATTTGTTTCAAGATATATTTTGATTTCTTCCTTGATCTCATTGTTAACCCATTCATTTTTCACTAACATGCTATTTAGCCTCCATGTGTTTGTGTTTTTCACTTTTCTTCTTGGTATTAATTTGTAGTTTCATACCACTATGTTCAAAGAAGCTGCTTGATATGATTTTGATTTTCTTAGCTTATGTCAAGAAATTCTACCTGATCCAACTTTGTTTCTTTCTCCATTATCACACATTCTTAGTTATATTCCTGAACATATTATATGAATTTCTGTCTACATAAATTAAAAATAAAAGTACTTCTGGAGCACAGTACACTGCCTAATGTATCACCTTTAGAGACCTGGTTATACCTTACCTTTAAAGGCCTGATAGGAGTTGAATCTAGTTTTAGTCTTAGAAATAAAAATGGATTGTGGGGATATGCCTTGAGGAGAATCAGCATTGTCTTGCATATCCACTCCCTTAAGGGAGTTCATTAGAGTTTTCTCATGCAATGCTATGTCAATCCCAATGGATTAAGGTGAAAATGTTGATACCATTTTGTAACAAGAGGCATATTTCACTTGGGGTTAGGATGTTAATACCACTGAGAATGGGGAGGCCACTTTTGTTGCAGTTGAGATAGGCAATTCCCTTTGCATTGGGGAAACCTCTTTTACTGGTAAAGAAGTCTTATCAGAATTTAGGGATTTAATGTCCCCAGCATTAATAGGATCTTCCCACTTGTTTCTATTTTAACTTATAAGGTCCCATTCTTTCCTAAACTATGCCCTCAATTTATTGGCAGACAGGCTATGAGACTGTAAGTTCAAATTGTGTTGTAATTCAGCCAGTTGAGGTGTGAGGTTCTATGTCTGATTTTCAGCAATTTCAGCCTTGCAGATACAAGAAATTAAGGTGTCCTTCAGGGCACACTTGGAAAGTCTTAGATCATTTATAAGGTGCATGAGCTGGGAATGTAAATACCTAACCTGATCCTTTACCTTCATCACTTTGTTCAGGAAAATTAGGAGAAACATACCAATGTTATTGTATTCATTAGTTTTCCAAAAATATTTAAAATATGTACAGAATCATCTAGCTCCCTTTTTAAAAAATGTTTGATATGGAATATCCAATGCAGATTTTTTTTTGTATTTCTATAAAAAGTTCCCACCATGCACTCTCAGAGCTCTCTTTACTAGTGGAAATAGAGAGATTGGCATCTTTAAGGACAATCATATTAGAAAGCCAATTCCAGAAACACTAGAACCAATTTAGAAAATTCAAGCTTAAAATTGTTTTCTGGAAGCCCTCTTGTACCAAAGTCTACATTAGACAGGGTTCTCCAGTTATATAAAACCAATAAGATATACACACATACATACACATGGATATAGAAATATAGATACAATGAGACTTATTATGAGGAACTTACTCACATGATTATGGAGGCTGAGAAATCTCATGATCTATCTGGCATCTGCATGCTGGAAACCCAGGAACACCAGTAGTTTAATTTAGTCTGAGTTAGAAGACCTGAGAATCAATTCTTACAACTCAATATTAAGGAGAAATAGACAAAGAGTGTGAATGAATATTTTCCTAAAGATATACAAATGACCAATATGCACATTAAATGTTGTTCAATATAATTATCCATTATGGAAATGCAAAGCAAAACACAGTGAGATATTGGCTCATACCTACTAAGATGGATATTATTAAAATACATATAATAAAAATATTGTCAAAGATGTGGGGAATTGCTGGCAGAAATGTAAGTAATTCTGTCACTTTGGAAAAAAATATGGAAGTTCCTCAAAACATTACACAGAAATTCCATGACCTAGAAGTTCCATTTCTAGCTATATACCCATGATAAATTAAAACATAAAGCAAAAAAAAAAAAAAACTTACACATGAATGTCCGTTGCAACATTATGCGTGATAGCCAAAATGAGGAGAGAACTCAAATGTCTATCATTTGATGAATGGTTAAAGTAATGGGGGTATATCTATACAATGAAGTATTGTACAGCCATTAAAATAAACAGATTACTGATACAAGCTAAAACATAGATGAATCTTGACAATATTTTGCTAAGTGAAACAAGTGGCAAAGGATCACATATTATATGATTCCATTTATATGAATGTTGAAAATAGGCAACTGTGTAAGGAAATAAAGTAGATAAGTATTTTCCTAGGGCTTTGGAGAATAGGGTGTTAGAGTTTCTTCTAATGGGTGATAAAAATGTTCTAAAATCAATTGTGGTGATAGTTGATGGGTGCTTAATTCTGTGAATATATTAAAATCCATTAAATAGTATGCTTTAAATGGGTGAATTTTATATATGTATTCTATCTCAATAGTTGTTTTAAAAAATCTGTCCACTGTAAAAATGCCTCATGGTTCTTGCATTCATCTTATCTAACAGTATCTTCTCTACCACAAATCATTGGTTAGAAGCCAAATTGATTATAGTGGGTGAGACTAGAGAATAAAGGTTTGACAGTTATTTGAGTAGGGTAGAGATGTTCACATTAACTTCTGTAGAGCAGAACACAATACTGTTTTTGTGAAGACTGCAACCGAGTCACTCTGTTACCAGTCAGAGCTCCTTCTGTTTCCTGACCTTAGGCTTTTGGTCTGTGAATAGATTTAAACTACATCTGCATGTTTTTATATCTAATCACATGTGGTTTTGACTGTTTGTGTGTTTTCCTTTCTTAATCTACCCAGAATATTTCCTTTCTTGAAAAATGTTATCTCTCAAGTAGAGTTTTTGCTATGTCTGAGTAATATTCTCACTACATATGCACTCTGAATTCATCGTGAAGCAAAACATGAGATTCCTATGAATTAGAATATAAAAGGATCCCCACACACTTATTTTTAAAGCAAAACTTGAAGATCACAGTAAATTTTTTTAGGAAATTACTTTCAGATACATATATGAAGGATATCAAAACCAGACTTTCTGCATCTGTTATAGATCTGTAGGATTCTTGCAGAAAGATTTATTTTTGCCTATCAAAATTAATTCCAGTAACACTCTTTAACTGATATCCTACTGATGTTCTCTTTATTTATCTCCTAAGTAAAATTTTCCTATTATCAAATTATATTTATCACATGGAGTTCTCTACAGATGCAACAGACATAATATCAGAGCCAAACCTTTTTAAGCCCAAAACTTTAATTAATGAGAGTGTTAAATAAATGTTGCCAGTCAGTCAGAAGCAAAGATTAATAAAACTTTTATGCTTACTTGATCATAAAAGATAAAACAGTAACTTCCATTATAAAAATATTCTGTAACAATAAAGGACACCAGGAATTTACATCAGAAGATATTCATTGAATGCTATATTTACCAAACTAATTAAAGAAGGTTAGTCAAGAAACATAACACCCACACAAAGCTTCTGGCTTCTGTTCATAATTACTGTTCATAAGCAGTAAGTTTATTCATACAAAGATCAATTCAACAAGAATATATTGATTTTAAAGAGTGTACTTCAAATTCAACTACCTAAAATAATTTTTTAGATGTGTTATCCATTTTCTGAAGATCTCTTGGCTTCACTTCCAAAACTTGCAATGGTCATTAGTTACAATGATATAAAAGGTTTGTAATCATGGAGTTACATGATGCTAATTAGCTAGTAACCCCACCATACTAGTTGATGAGGTAATGATGAGGCCTTTGAATAAAGAAAGGGAGGGATATAGAAGATGATTTAAAGCATAATGGGAAAAAATTTCTGACCAACACTAACAACTTTGAGCAAATATTTATACATTATAAAATATTTCAAGAATATAATTTATCTAACATAATGCATTTTTACCGTAAACTAATTGAAAAAAAGATATGTTTGAAATTTTTATAATGAAAACCTAAGGAAACAATCAGAGCAAATAGGAATGGCTAGATGACTATTTTGTTTATACTGAACTTATCTAGGTTTCTGAATTATTTCCATGGGCCCATTATATTATTTACAAGTTTCCTATTGATAAGAAAATGATCAGATATAATGTGTTTTTAAAATATTGTAAAATCAATAGATATTCATAAGATATACAATTAGATATTCAGTTATACATATATTCAACCAGTATATGGGGAGGTATCTAAATCTATAAAATGAACAAATCTCTTTTAAAGTTTTATTTCCATCTACCTGTATAGTTCTAGTATCTAATGAATTTAACATGTGCTACTCATTAGTATTTATTTTCAGTTTAGTAAAATATTTACTTCAACTGAATTTTATTTCAACTTATACTTTTCTTTATTTCTTTGATCAACAGAGGCCCTTGAGATGGTTGATGAACAAAATAATAAACTATATTAAAATGCATTTGTAATTTGTTTTATTCTTTTGAAAGATATTGATAGTCAATATATTTTTAAATGTTAATGTCATTTATTTTTAAAGCATCTTTTAATGAAATTTTATATATGGACAAAATTATAGATCCATGTGATAAATGTAAGTGAAGTGTGCAAGTCTTTACCATAATAGCAATGAAAATATTCCAAATAGAATAACATACTTTTTTCCATTTCTGTCCCTCATAGAAACACTATACTTTCTGTTTTCTGTGAAGGAAAATACTAAATGAGTTTTCTCCTTATTTCAAAGCTTTTGAAATAACTGACTTGTAAGCTGAAAACCAATGACATAAAAAAACCAACATGGTACTGTCATAATGCATGAGCATTCATGATACAATTGGCAAGTATTAGCATCAAACAAAACTCCTGGTGACTTATTATGGAACTCTCAATGTCCACATATAGAAAGAATATTCATTTAGGTGTGTAGTATCTTTAGGTACTGGCATTTAAAAAAAGAAAGATTTCTTTCCAGAATTCTACAGGAAAAAATTCTAGGATTTATAGGTTATAAATCACTGTGTTACCATTAAAGAAGATGAATATTTGGCAAGTGGAAAAAGGTTAGACTTTACTACTGAAGCCAGTGACAGGATGATAATAGAAGGCAGTATCAAAGAATGAAAATAAGGTACAAGTTAGATTGAAACTGGATACAAATTATGTGAAGACTTCAGTTTGGATTTAGCTCTCTCTACCTACCCATGCCGGGATCCTTACAAAGTGGCTTAATTTTTGTCTTCCTTTGTAGTCTATGAAGTGTAATTAATAATGCTACATTGCTTATACACCATCACAATATGATAGAAAATATTAACTGAACATTTTATTAAGGTATTTCTTCATCATCTAAAAATATTATTCCAATTAATAGCATAATAATTCATTTGCTGACATTCAGATAGTCACTTATAAGTATTTATTGATCGCCTATGTTGTACCAGGTGTTATATCAGGTACTAATGATGCAAAGGTAAAAATAATGAATAAAAATGTCTTGATTTTCAGGGAACTTATAATTTAGTAGGGCATATGCATAACTATATAAGCAGTCATAAAAGAGTATTAACTGCTGTGGTGAATGAAGTACAATGTGAATTGGAAATATAAAATTGAGTCAAAGTAGCTGTATTTTTAGCTTCCTGAAGGAAAAATTCTCTTCATGAAATTCTGAATACAGTAAATGAGGAAAAACAGAAAAAAACACATATAAAAGACCAGAGAGAGGAGAGAATATGGAAAATTTTAAATAACTGAAATAATTTCTATATGGCTGGAACATAGACAATGAAGATGGAAGGAAAAATCAACTTTTAAAAATATTTCTGTCAACTCTTAATTATGGATATATTGATTCAATGACTATTGCCTTTGATAAGCAATTTTTATGCAAATAATATAATTGGAAGAGCTGGTTTAGAAGAATCAGTTAGACAATTCAGTAATATAATCAGTTTGTGAAAGTGAGTTATTTGCAAAACCTAGAAATGGCAGATTAGGTAAATGATGAAAGCATTATCACCATATGTGCTGAGATTGTGTGTGTGTGTGTGTGTGTGTATCAAAGCGCCTTAAAATTAATATATCTTGCTGAATATATTCTATCTTTGAAAAAAATAAATTGACTCTTCATGCCCCTCTGGCCATCCTTCTATTTCTCTACTCTCTTTTTTTTTTTCAGCAAAACTCTCAAAAGATATATTTGTGATCACTATCTACTCCTCTCATCTTCTATTGAACCCACTCAAAAAAGCTTGCCTGATAAACAAAAGCTTTTATTAGCATAACTGAATAATAGTTTTCTCTATAAAGTTAATGTATCTTGATGCATATTAACACAACTAGGTTATTAACTTTTTTTGACATTGAGTGAGTTTGAAATTTAGTCAGAAATATTCTCTGGAAAGTAAGAACATTACTTCAATGGGCTTTCTAACCTGACAGATCTTTTATGAAACTGGTTGTTTAGGCCAAAGGTTAATCTGAGGACAGCTGCCATACAAAGAGAAACTATGAGTATAATACAACTATTTTCTTATAACTCCACAAATAATTAGTTGCTTAAGTGTTTTTAAGCAAAAAGTCCTTGTACCCTTATAGGGTAACCATCCCATTATGTACAAAGGAAATTGTATGCCAACAACATTTTTTAGAATTTTAATGGATAATTGAACATGATAAATGTCTTTAATAGGATTTGCAAACATGACAAGGTTGGTCACTACTTAAAAAGAGAAGGCACTCACTTAACTAAAAATCTGCAAATGATGCTCTCAGGTTTATTTTGCTAACTAAAATTGTCAGCATTAGAATTGCATTTTGAGGTTCAGCTACAACCTCTAGAAAGTACCTTTAATGCACAGAGCTATCAGATAAATACTTTATTATTATGAAAATTAGTTATCAGATTGTCTAACTCTCACTGACAAGCAGTTGACAGGCTGATATATTTCCTCAGAAATCAAATACCAGGGAATTAAAACAGATATGGAAACAAGGTAGAAGTGACATTATTTCACAAAATATTAGAACTATTGTAGTTCAAATTTCTCTAGCTGATGCACTATGTAAAGTGTGCTTATTTTTCATAAATTTTCAGCTATATAAATTTATGATCACAAAACCATAAGTGTATATATAAGTTCTTCTCATTCTCTCCTAAACTTTATTATCTTTTCTCCCACCATGAACTTACACATAAACTAACTTGTGCAATTAAAGTCTGTCATTTATGCTCCTGGGCTTGCTGAGACATATTATTTGAGTGAAATCACAACCAGATAGGGAGATATTTGCTTGAAATTAATTTTTATGTCATTAGCAATATTTTGTGAAAAAACAAATGACATATAGCAAGCAACTATATATACAGTCAATTGTGGTTTCACTTATTGTTTATGGAATGACATACAAAGCCTGCTTCATAGTTTTGCTATTTAGTATGCTACATTGTATAAGAGAATGAAATTAAAATGCAGATGGGTTGTTTACTTTTTAGTGCAAAACCAATAAGTCAAGAAAGTTTTCCATAAATGTATTTTTGAGAACTCACATAAATTAGCCCTGCAGACCGCAAGTCAAAAACTAAAAGTGGAAATTGAGAAAAAGAGTCAGTTATTTCCAATGTGAAATATACCTGGGCCCTCCTTCCAACACCAATTGACAATTGTAATGTTTGCACTTCTGAATTGTTTTATTTCTTATTGTTTCTTTCATGTGATTAAAATTAAACTGAGTCACCAGTGATATGATTTCTAAGTGGCAAAGCAGGGGTGTGTGTGTGTGTGTGTGTGTGTGTGTGTGTGTGTGTGATTAAATAAGCACATCTGTTAAGGCTGTGGCTGAAGAGGCAAATGGAATAAATAACATATTCATATAAACATACAGCTTTGACAGTAAGAATGTATATTGGGAATGCGTTTTTGTCTACAAAGGTTTGGGAACTGTCTCAAAATGTTTCCAATGAGAAAAGGCAGTTATTATAACATTATTAAATGAATCATCTATATTTACTAAATAAGAGTGTAAACATTAAGAAAAAGGTTTCTTAAATTCCTTCCTTAAAAAGGAATGTGGACTGGAGCAACTCTTGTGAAAAACAGTATGGAATTTCCTCAGAAAATTAAAAATGGAACTGCCTTTTGACCCAGTGATCCCACTACTGGGACTGTACTCTAAGAATCCTGAAACTCCAATTCAAAATAACCTATACACCTCAGTGTTCATAACAGCACAATTTACAATAGCCAAGTGTTAGAAACAGCCTAACTGTCCATCAGTAAATGAGTGGATCAAAAAACTGTGGCACATTTTCACAATGGAATACTACATAGCAGAAATAATAAGGAACTTCTACCCTTTGTGACAGCATGGATGGAACTGAAGAGCATTATGCTAAGCGAAATAAGCCAGGTGGTGAAAGACAAATACCATGTTATCTCACCTATATGTGGAACCTAATCAACAAAACAAACAAGCCAGTGAAATAGAACCAGAGACATGTAAATAAAGAAAAAACTGACAGTGACCACAGGGGAGGTGGGAGGGGGATAACAGAGAAAAGAAGAGGAAGGGGCTAGTAAAGGAACACAGATAGAGATCTCAAGGGTATGGACAAAGGGGAATTGACTGTAGCAGTAGGGGGATGGGGTTGGAGTTAGGAAGGTGTAAAAAGGCGAGACAACTGTAACTGTACAATGGTAAATTAAAAAAAAAATAAAAACAAGCCCTGGTTGGTGTAGCTCAGTGGATTGAGCACGGACTGCAAACCAGGTATTGCAGGTTCGATTTCCAGCCAGGGCACATGCCTAGGTTGCAGGCCATGTCCCCCAGCAACCGCTCACTGATGTTTCTCTCTCTCTCTCTCTCCCCCTCCCTTCCCTCTCTAAAAATAAATAAATAAAATCTTTTAAAAAAAGTTTAAAAAAATAAAATAAAAACAAACCCTCACAAAAAAATACAAATGTTGGTGAGAATATAGAGACAAGGGGACCCCAGTGCAATGTTTGTGGAAATGTAGCTTATTGCAGCCATTGTGAAAAACAGTATGGAGTCACCTCAAAAGACTCCACTTCTGGGAATTCATGTGAAGAAACTTGAAACACTAATTTGAAGAAAATACATGCACCACTATGCTAACTGCAGCATTATTTACCATTTTCAATATTTGGAAGCCTCCTACGTGTCCATCAATAGATGGGTGGATAAAAAAAGCTGTGGTGCATTTATACAATGGAATACTACTCTATCATAAAAAGAAGAAAATCTTACCATTTGTGACACCATGGATAGACCTGCAGATCACTATGTTCAGTGAAATAAGCCACTCAGAAAAGGACAAATAAGAACAATATGATTTTACTCATATGTGGAAAGCATCATGCTAAGTGAAATAAGCCAAGCAGTGAAAGACAAATACTATATGATCTCACCTATAAGTGGAATCTAATCAATAGAACAAACAAGCAAGCAAAATATAACCAGAGACATTGAAATAAAGAACAACCTGACAATAACCAGAGGGGAGGAAGGAGCGGGATAACGGGGAAAAATAAGGGAAGGGTTGTCAAGGAACATGTATAAAGGACCCATGGACAAAGCCAAATGGGTATAGGATCGAGGGTGGGAGGTGAGGGTGAGTGTGGCAGGGGAAAGTGGTGGCAGGAAAGTGGAGACAACTGTACTTGAACAATTAGAAAAAGTAATCTAATGAACAAAATGAACTAATAACATGCAACATAGAGACAAACTCATAGATAAAGTGAAGCCTGATAGCTGCTCAGGAGTAGAGAAGCTCATTTGGTGGTGGAGGAATTGAGCAAAAAAGACAAAATAAAAGAACTCAAGGACATGGACAAAGGTGTGGTAACTGCCAGGGGGAGATAAATGTGGGGAGGTGGAGGTGGGTATAGGGTGCATAAAGGTGATTGTTAGAGACTTGACTTGGGGTATTGAACACATAATATAGTGTAGATATAATGTGTGGTGGAATTGTGCACCTGAAACCTGTATAATTTTGTTAACCAGTGTCACTCTGATAAATTCAATAAAAAAGGAAAAAGTCATTAAGGTGATGCTTCAAGACATAAAAAAATATATAACACAATTATTAAGCTTGGTTTATGAGGTAACAAAATACAAGCCAATTATAAATAAAGTAAAAAAAATCAATTTTACAAATAAAATAGATATAAAGGGATTATAAGTATGAAAAATATTTCAAATGCTTTAAGGAAAAGAAAAGGCAAAAGAGGAATTCTTACAAATTTTACAAAATATAATAGCAAAAGATAAAAATAATTCAAGAGAAAGTGACAAATAGTGAATATTGGTATAGAAGACCCAACATGTATAATTAAATTTTTGGAAGAAGTAAACAAAACAAGAGGCAGAACAGATTCTAAAATTCTAATTTAAAGAATTCAATTTAGAATTACATAATGAAAGAGAAAATATGAGAAACAAGCACTTGAGAAAATTCAAGTACATAATGACCAACACACTTGTAGTAAGAGATTGAAATTACTGAACTCTATGAAAAGGGAAAAAATAATTTGGTTCCTTGATTAAAATATCAAGTAACTGATAATGAAAGAAAATGAGATTATCTTCAGAATTTTCAAAAGCAGTTTTTATGCCTGTTGTGCATTTAATCTATTTGAGATTATCATGGAAAGAAAATCCTGGGTAGAATTTGATATCCAGCAAAATTACATTTCAAGTATAAAGGGAAAAATAACATTCAACATGTGAGAACTCATACAATATTAGTCCATTAAATAAAGAGTAAGAATAAGTTTTAACTAATCAAAATATCTAGAAGCAGTGACATAAGATATAGTGGTGAACATTAAACATTTAAAGACCTATATTACTTAAAGAAATAAAGCTAAATGAGGTTTAAAAGAAAAAGAGAATATGTTATGTAATGAATAGATATATGTGCAGAGGGTGTAGGTATAACTACAAAATTATGATAAATAAGCAGAATGTGTATAGAAGAAAATTCTAAACTATTTGTAATAATTATATTGATGATTGTAACATAAGTTTTTAAAATGCTGTTGTGTATATAATGTGGGATAATTATATGAATAATTATTGGGTATACCTCTTTCTATTATCCCCTGAGACCATGACTTAATGTTTGATAATGAGGATTGGGAGAGCTGTGGGAGAGGTGAGGTGTGGGAGAAAGGAGATAAGACTGCGTTGCATGGAAAGTTGTTAAACAGAGAGAAAAATAAATCCTTATCTTCATTTTTGCCATTTTCAAATATATGTGTGTGTGAAATTAAGAAACCATAAAATTATAAAATACTCTATAAGATTATAACAATAAAATTATTACTATAATACTATACTTATAACTGGTAGAATTATAAAAACTGTAGAAAAAAACTAACATACAACTATAACAGCAAATAAATTTTGTAGTTGTTATAATAAATCTACATTATAATAAGAATATATAACTCAAACTATGCATCTAAAATTCTGACTTTGTAACTGTAAACACAAATCTGTAACCATAATATAAAATATCAAAACACTGTCAATATAACCACAATACTATATAACACAAATACCATAAACATAGCATGAATTAACACTAGAACTATAACTGCACCATTATTATAACTACATTATCATAATTATAAATATCTCTATAACTAAATATATAGTATTAGAACACTATTAAATGATTATAACTTAATAACTATAAATCTATAACTATACCAATGACTCCATAATTAGAATGGAGACTAAATATGTAGCACAAGTATACGATAATTAGACCTATGATATAACAAAAAGCGTAATTTAAACTAAAAATAAACTTATAACTCTGTTTGTCCTTCTTGGAGTAGTGCCTGTTCAAGTCCTTTGCCCATTTTTAAATTGGGTTGCTTGTCTTCTTAGAGTGGAGTCATGTGAATTCTTTATATATTTTGGAGACTAAACCCTTGTCTGAGGTATCATTAGCAAATATGTTTTCCCATACAGTTGGTTCTCTTTTTATTTTAATACTGTTTTCTTTAGCTGTGCAGAAGCTTTTTATTTTGATGAGATCCCATTTGTTTATTCTTTCCTTTATTTCCCTTGCTCTAGGGAACATATCAGTGAAAATATTGCTGCGTAAAATATCTGAGATTTTCCTACCTATGTTCTCCGCTAGGAATTTAATGGTGTCACTAGCTATCAGAGAGATGCAAATCAAAACCACAATGAGATACCACTTCACACCGGTCAGAATGGCCATCATAAACAAAGCAACAAACAGCAAGTGTTGGAGAGGTTGTCGAGAAAGGGGAACCCTAGTGCACTGTTGGTGGGATTGCAGACTGGTACAACCACTATGGAAAACAGTATGGAATTTTCTCAGAAAACTAAAAATGGATGTGCCTTTTGACCCAGCATTTCCACTGCTGGGATTATATCCTAAGAACTCTGAAACACCAATCCAAAAGAACCTATCCACACCAATGTTCATAGCAGCACAATTTACAATAGCCAAGTGCTGGAAGCAACTTAGATGCCCATCAGTAAATGAAGGGATCAATAAACTATGTTCCATTTACACAATGGAATTCTATGCAGCAGAAAGAAAGGAGCTCCTACCCTTTGCAACAGCATGGATGGAACTGGAAAGGATTATGCTAAATGAAATAAGCCAGGCAGTGAAAGACAAATACCATATGATCTCACCTTTAACAAGAACCTAATGAACAAAAGAAACAAACAAGCGAAATATAACCAAAGACACTGAAATTGAAAACAGGCTGACAGTGACCAGAGTGAAGAGGGGAGAAAATCTCAGAGGAGAAGGGGAAGGGTTTGCAGGAACAAGTATAAAGAACACATTGACAATAACAAGGAGGGGCAGAAATGGGAGGAAGGTGGGGAGGCCTGGGGGGGGTGGGCTGCAATAGGGTTAAAAGGCAGAAAACTGTACTTGAACAACGATTAAAATGAAAAAAAAAATAAACTAAAAAAATAAAAATAGCCTTATAACTATAATATTACAATGATAACAGATTCGTTATAACTGCAACACTACAACTATGGCACTGTAACTACCAGAACTGTCATTATATCTATAACAATGACACTAGAATTATATCAATGATACCATAGCACTATACTTATATCTATTACTATCACAATATAATACTGAGCTGTAACACTAACACTATAACTATATCCCTAACACTACACTACTAACACTCTAACTATAGCTCTAACACTAGAACCATAATGCTAACACTAACTACATCACTATAAATATAGTGATAGTACTATAATTATGATGACTGTTGTATAACTATAACTCTGATTTATGAAACCTTAACTCTAACCATGACTCTGTAAATATATCTAAAACTTTATAACACTATACCATTAATCATGCAAAAATAAAAATAATTATAAATATATAGTTATATTTCACTATAGTTCCAGCAGTACACCATTGCTATAATGCTATAAGAATAAAATCATTACAGTTCTAAAACTATAACTCAATAAGAATAACTCTATAACAAAACTTTATCACTATAACTAGAACTATGACCTATAAAACATACATATGACATTATAATTTTAACTTTGGTTCTATAACGGTAACTATGAAAAACAGTATTGAGGTTCCTCAAAAAACTTAAAAATGGAACTGCCTTATGACCTAGTGATTCCACTTCTAGGTATATATCTTTAAAAACCCAAAACAATAATTTGAAAAGATATATGTACCCCTCCCTGTGTTCACTGCAGCAGTATTTACAATAGCCAAGATATGGAAGTAACACAAGTGCCCATCCATGGACAAATTGATTTAAAAAGTTGTGGTAATTACACTTAAATAAAATACTGTATTAATTGTCCATAAAAAAATGAAATCTTAAAATTTATGGCAGTGTGAAGGGACTGAGAGGGTATTATGTTCAGTGAAACAAGCCTGTCTTAGAAAGACAAATACCATATGATTTCACTTATATGTGAAATTTAAAGAGCAAAATAAAAGAACAAACAAAATAGAAACAAACTCATAGATATAGAGAACAGATGGTTGTCTGCTGAAAGGGAAGGAGGTTGGGAGATGGGTGAAAAGGTGAAGAGATTAAGAAGTGCAAAATGGTAATTACAAAACAGTCATAAGGATGTAAAGTACAGCATAGGGTATATAGACAATAAAGAGGGTAAACAGGATCAAATGTATGGTGACAGAAGACTTGACTTTGGTTGTTGGGCACACAATGCAATATTCAGATGATATGTCTTAGGATTGTGCAGTAGAAACCTATAAAATCTTATTAACCAATGTCGCCTCGGTAATCTTAGTTAAAAATATTGTAAAAACTATGTATGGTGCCAGGTGAGTACTGGAAATATTGAGGGTAATACTGTAAATTATATGATTGTCTAACACCTATGTTACACATCTGAAATTAATACAAAATATTTTCATTGTTGTTTAATTACAGCTGTCCCAACTTCCTCTGCCCATTACTCTCCCCTGCCCTACCTACCCCTCCCTCCCACATTCATTCCTCCCCCACCATTGTCTTTGTTTATGGTTCTTTTATACATGTTGTAAAATGTAGTTGAAAAATAAAATTAAACCAGTTTTTAAAGCAGTCGACATAAAGCTTTTCAAAAATTATAAATTTTCTTACAACAAATGAAATATAAAATTTTATAAAACATTAAAGGAAATAAAAAAGCTGAAAATGCAATAACTGAAATAAAAATGTGCTACATGGAGTCAATAGTAGAGTGGGGATAAAATATGATAGAATCACTGAATTTGAAGACAGAAAAGTAAAAATTACAGTATCTGAAAAATCAAGAAAGTATTGACTAGAAAAGAATAAGCAGAGTCTTAGATGTGTGATACTATAACACTAGATTCAATATTGAAACCATCACAGTCCCAGATGGAGAGGGGAAGAGAATGAAACTTAGAGACCCTATGAATTTATAATAAATGAAAATGTCCCAAGTCTGGAGAATAACACTAACCTATTGATCCCAAAGAAGTGCAAATCCTAAATAGGATTAACCCACACAGATCTACACACACACAAACAGCATTAATTCAACTTTTGAGAAAGTAAAAACAAAGAAAAAAATTTGAAAGCAGCCAGAGAGAAATGGAGTATTACTGATATGAGGACATCAATTTGAATGACAGTACATTTCTCCTCTGTAACCATGGAGACCAGAGGGAGTAGCAAAATGATTACAACCAATGAAAGGAAAGAATTGACAACTACAAATTTGAAATGTGGCTAATTCATATATATTTTAGTAATAAGGAAATAAAAACATTCTCAGGCTTATAAAAACTAAATATTTATAGCTACCACACCTACTCTTAAATATTAGCTAAAAAAGTTTTTGAAACTAAAGAATATGATAAAAGAAAGGATCAGGAAAAATAAATAATAGTAACTAAAATATGAGTTCATAAAATATAGACTTTCCATTTCATTTAAAAAATTTAAATAATATTTTGTTAGCTTTTACTGCAACTAATTTTTATTATTTTTATGTTTTATTGTTTATGGTATTAAAATTGTCCCATTTTTCTCCTTTGCCTCCCTCCGTCTAGCCTGACTCCAATTTCCAACGTCAATCTCCACACCATTGTCCATGTCCATGAGTCCTTCATGCATTTATTTGACTAATTCCTTCACCTTATTTCAATCAGTCCCTAGCTCCTCCTTCCCTTTTACAGCTGTCAGTCTTTTCCATGACTCCATGCCTCCAGTTCTGATTTGCAGATTAGTTTAGTTTGTTCATTAGTTTCCTCTTATAAGTGAGATCACATGACATCTTTCTTTCATTGACTGACTGACTTCAATTAGCATAATGATTTCCAGTTCTGTCCATGTTTTCTCAAAAGGCAGGAATTCCTTCTTTTATTCTGCTGCATAGTATCCCATTGTGTATATGTGATACTGTTTTTTATACACTTATTCACTGATGGGCACTTAGGCTGTTTCCAGCACTTGGTAAATGATGCTGCTATGAACATTGGAGTACATAAATTCTCTTGAATTGGTGTTTCAGAATATTTTGGGTATATTTCAGCATTAGAATCACTGGGTCAAAAGGTAGTTCCCTTTTTAATTTTCTGGTGAAATTCCATACTGTTTTTCACCATGGCTGCACCAATCTGCATTCCCACTAACAGTATACTAGGGTTCCTTTTTCTCCACAGCCTCACCAGCACTTGTTTTGTTGGTTTATTAATGATGGTCATTCTGACAGGTGTGAAGTGATATCTCATTGTGGTTCTAATTTACATCTCTCTGGTGATTGCTGATGTTGAGCAACTTTTCCTATGTCTATGGGCCATCTGTATATCCTCCTTGGACAAGTATCTATTCAGGTCATTTCCCCATTTTTAAATTGGATTGTTTGCTTTTCTGGTGTTGAGTCATATGAGTTCTTTATATATTTTGGAAATTAAGCATTTGTCTGACGTATCATTGGCAAATATGTTCTCACATACAATCAGTTCCCTTTTCATTTTGATGGTGATTTTTTCAACCATGCAGAAGCTTTTTAATGTGATATAGTCCCATTTTTTCCTTTATTTCTCTTGCCCTAGGAGATATACCAATAAAATATTGCTACATGATACATCTGAAATTTTAGTGCCCATGTTTTTCACAAGGATTTTTATGGTATCAGAACTTATATTTGTCTTTTATCCATTCTACTTTTATTCTGGTGTAGTTTCATTTTTTTCTCATCTACCAGTCCATTTCTTCCAGCACCATTTACTGAAAAAGCTATTTTTACTCCATTGTATGCTCATGCCCCCTTTGCCAAAGAGTAATTGACCAGGAAGGATTTATATTGGGGTTCTGTATTTTGTTCCATTCATCTATGTGTTTGTTCTTATGCCAGTATCAGGCTATATTGATTACAGTGGCCTTGTAATATACTTTGATATCAGGTATAGTGATCTCTCCTAATTTGTTCTTTTTGAAGATTGGTAAGGCTCTTTGGGGTCATTTTTTGATCCATATAAATTTTTGGAATATTTATTCTAGATTTGTGAAATATGCCATTGGTATTTGAATATTTGAATAGGAATTGTATTGAATCTATAGATTGTTTTGGGTAGTATAAACATTTTAATGATGTTAATTCTTCCAACTCATGTACATGGTATATGCTTCCATTTATGTGTTTCTTCCTGAATTTCTTTCTTCAGTGCTGTATAGTTTTCCAACCACAGGTGTTTTACCTCTTTGGTTAAATTTATTCCTAACTTTATGTTTTTGATTGCTGTTGCTATAGTAAATTGGATTTTTTTCTTAGTTTCTCTGTGATAGTGGATTGTTAGTGTACTAAAATGTCATCAATTTTTGAATATTGATTTTGTATTCCGCTAATTTGTTTAATTCACTTATTAGATTGAGTATTTTTTAGTGAAGATTGTAGGGTTTCTATTACACTATAAGGTTGTCTGCAAATGACAGTTTTATTTACTCCTTCCCAATTTTGATGCATTTTATTTCTTTTACTTGTCTGATTGCCACAGATAGGCCTTCCAGTACTATGATGAAATAAAGTCATAAAGACAGACACATTTGTGTTGTTCCTGATCTAAAGGGAAACACTTTTAGTTTTTGCCCATTGAGTATGATGTTAGTTTTAGGTTTTTCTTATATGGCCTTTAATATGTTGTGGTATGCTCCCCTTATTCCCACTTTGCTATGTATTTTTATCATAAATGGGTGATGAATTTTATCAAATGTTTTATGTATCAATTTATATTATTATGTGATTTTTGTGTTTCATTTTGTTTATGTGATGTATCACATTTATTGACGTGTGAATATTGTGCCATAATTGCATCCCTAGAATAAATCCCACTTGATCATGCTGTCTTATCTTTTTAATGTACTGCTGGATCCAGTTTGGTAGTGTTTTGTTGAGGTTTTTAGCACCTATGTTCATCAGAGATATTGGCCTGTAATATTCTTTTGTTATTGTGTCTATAACTGATTTTGGGATTAGGATAATCACTGGCCTCATAAAAAGAGTTTGGGAGTTTTCCCTATTCTTGAATTTTCTGTAATAGTTTGAGAAGTTTAGGTGTTATTTCTCTTTTGAATGTTTGGTAAAGTTTGTCTATAAATCCATATGGTCCAGGGTTTGTGTGATGGGTGCTTTTTTATTACTGCTTCAATTCTGATAGTCTTTATTGGTCTGTTCAGGTTTTCTGCTTCTTCCTGACTCAATTTTGGAAGATTATATGTTTCTAGAAATTTATTCATTTCACTGGGGTTGTCCAATTTATGGGAATTTAGTTGTTCATAGTTAATTTCATACAAACCTTTATATTTCTGTGATATCAGTTGTTTACTTCTCCTCTATCATTTCTGATTTTATTTATTTTGGTCCCGACTCTTATTTTATTGATGAGTCTGGTTAAGGGTTTGTCAATGTCATTTATCTTTTCAAAGAACCAGCTCCTGGATTCATCGATTCTTTGATTTTGATTATGTCCTTCCTTCTTCTCACTCTGGGGTTTGTTTGTTGTTCTTCCTACAGTTCTTTTAGATGTAGGTTTCAGTTTTTTATTTCAGATTTTTCCATCTTCTTTAGGTAGGTCTGTATTGCTATGAGTTTCCTTCTTAAAACTTCCTTCACTGTGTCCTATTGGTTTTAGGCTGTTGTGTGTTCATTTTCATTTGTTTCCAGAAGCATTTTAATTTCTTCATTCATCTCATTGTTTAGTCATTCATCGTTTAATAAGATGTTACTCAGTCTCCATGAATTTGAATGTTTTTTATTTTTTTCCTGATGGTTGGATTCTGGTTTCAAGCCATTATGATCCAAGAAGATGGTTGATATGATTTAAATTTTCTTAAATTTGTGTAAGCTTGGTCTCTGTCCTACTATGTGGTCTGTCTTTGAAAATGATCTATGTGCATTTGAGAAGAAGGTATATTTTTTCTTCTTTGGATTAACAGTTCTGTATATATCAATTAAGTCCATTTAATCTAGAGTATTGTTCAATGCTGCAATATCCTTGTTGACTTTTGTTTGGACAGTCTATCCATTGTTGACAGTGTGGTGTTAAAATCACCTACAATGACTGTATTGCTGTTGATTTCTTTCTAAAAGTTCTCCAAGATTCTCTTTATACATTTAAGTGATCCCTTGTTGAGTGTATATATGTTTACAAGAGTAATATCCTCTTCTTGAACTACTCCCTTAAGTATTATGTAGTGACCTTCTTTGTCTCTTGTTATGGCCTTTGTTTTGAAGTCTATTTTGTCTAAGTATTGCTACCTTCTTTTTTTTTTTCATGTCCATTGGCATGGAATATTTTTCTATCCCTTCATTTTCAGCTTGTGTATACCTTTTCTTCTGAGTTGGGTCTCTTTTAGACAGCATATATGTAGGTCATATTTTCTTATCCATTTAGCTACCTTATGTCCTTTGGAGTATTTAACCAATTTACATTAAGGTTAGTATTGATAGATACTTATTCATTGCCATTTTTTTCTTTGCATATGTGTTGCTCCTACCTCTCTCTCATTTCTTCTTCTTAAAGCAGTCCTTTTAGCATCTCTTGCAATGCTGGTTTAGTGTAGATATACACTTTTAGCTTCCTTTTGTTTGGGAAGCTTTTCATTTTGCCTTCCACTTTAAATGAGAATGTTGTTGGATAGAATACTCTTGGTTGCAGGTCCTTTCTTTTCATTCCTAGGAATATTTCATGCCATTCCCTCTGGTGTGTAGTGTCTGTGTTGAGAAATGAGCTGATAGCCTTATTGGAACTCCCTTATATGTTACTAGCTGTTTCACCATTTCTGCCTTTATTCTCTCTTTGTGTTCAAATTTTACCATTTTGATTGTAATGTGTCTTGGAGTAAACCTTTTTGGATTTATCTTGTTTGGGACTCTCTGTGCTTCCTAAACTTGTGTGAATTTTTATCTTACCAAGTTAGGGAAATTTTCTGTCATTATCTTTTTTAAACAAATTTTCAATCCCTTGTTCCTTTTCTTGTTCTTCTGGTATCTTTATGATATGAATACTGTTATGTTGTGTGTTGTCCCAAAACTCCCTTACACTATCTTTGTTCTTCTTGAGTTTTTTTTTTTTCATTTTGTTGCTCTGTGTTTTTTCTGCCTTGTCTTCCAACTCACTAATTGGGTCCTCTGATTCATCTACCCTGCTTTTAATTCCTTCTAGTGTTCTCTTCATTTCAGATATTGCATTTTTCACTTCTAACTGGTTCTTATTCAATGTTTCTGTGTTCTTTTTCATGCTGATGTAGTTCCCACTAAGTCCTTTGCAGTTCTCAGTAGGTTCCTTGAGCATCCTTATAACCATTACTTTGAACTCTATGTCTGATAAATTATTTACCTCAATTTCAATGAGCTTTTTTTTTCTGGAGATTCCTCCTTTATAAAGATTGGGGCTTGTTTCTTTGTCTCCCTATTTTAGTTATCTTTTTGTGTTTGTTTCTATGCATTAGATACATTTGCTTTGACTCCCTGTCTTTTGGGGTGTCCTTATGTGTTAGGAGTCTTATGGGTCCCAGTGGTGCACACTGCTTGATCTCCTGATCTAAATGTTCTAGGAATGTCTTTTGTATGGCTTAGGTGGACTCTTCTGTTATTTTTGGCCTGTTCTTATGTGGTAACTCCCCTCCAGCTTGCTGGTTGAGAGGCTCAACCCCCACAATGTGTTGTATGCTGTTGCATAGGTGCTGGCAAAACAACACACACACACACAAAAAAAAACATAACAAGCAACCCCCAACCACAGCAGCAATATTAATGACAAGAGAACAAACAAACGTGGAAGGGAAATGGAAGAGTAGATTTAGGAGAAAATGAAAAAGAATCTGAGTAGACCAAAGAAAAGAAAAATGATTATGAAAGGACAAAGAGAAAGAGAACTAATACTAGCAATAAATTGAAAGAAGACAACAAGGAAAGTTAGAAATAGTGACAATAATAATAAAAGGGGAGAAGAGAACAATAATCAAAGATAAGAATAGAATAGGAGATATGAAAGAAAAATTAAAGCATCACAAATAAAAGAAAAAGAAAAGACAGGTAAACATAATTAAAAAGTTATAAAAAAGAAAAATAATGAAAATAACGAAAAAAGAATCAAGTAGATTCTTCTCAGCAGTGTTTAGATCTTGCCTATTGTTTTCTTCCTTTGAATTCTGTTCTGATCATTTTTTCATGTGTCTCTGGATCCTCCTTGTATGTCCTCCTTGGAGAAGTGTCTGTTCAAGTCCTTTGCCCATTTTTTAATTGGGTTGCTTGTCTTCTTAGAGTGGAGTCAAAAAACTATGGTACATTTACACAATGAAATTCTATGTAGCAGAAAGAAAGAAGGAGCTCCTACCCTTTGTAACAGCATGGATGCATCTGGAAAGCATTAGGCTAAGTGAAATAAGCCAGGTGGTGAAAGACAAATACCATATGATCTCACCTTTAACAGGAACCTAAAGAACAAAACAAAGAAACAAGAAAATTATAACCAAAGACACTGAAATACAGAACAGTCTGACAGTGATCAGAAGGGAGATGAGAGGGAATTTCAGGGGGAAATGGGAAGGGTTTACACGAAGAAATATAAAGGACACATGGATAAAAACTAGGGGTGGATGGAAATGGGAGGGAGGAGGGGAGGGCTGGGTGGGTGGGTTGGGATGGGAGTAAAAGATAGAAAATTTTACTGCAACAACAATTAAAATAAAAAATATTTTTTAAAAAAGAATTCTGTTCTGATGTTTGAGTCTGGTGTAAGTCAATGTCAGGTGTTGTCCATGCCTGGCCTTTAGCAGCCTTTTTGAAGCTTCAAGTAATCCACGGTTTGTGGTTGGTTCTTCCAGGCTTGGCTTCTCCCATGGTAGGCCAAGGTGCTCTGAAATGTTGGCTTTTATCAATAGTGGCTTGAAGGGTGTGTCAACAAACCTCTCAAGTCACCAGAAGACCCACCTCTGCCTGCTGGCTTGCTCTCAATCTTAAACTAGTAATAGACTCCACTATTTCTGAGAGGGCTTCTGGTGGAAACAGGGGGATGTGGTTCCTGGATGTCCCATGGCAGGTGTCTTTCAGACTTCAGGGAAGATGGTGGGTGTATCCCCCCTCCCCTGAGTTACTAGTCTGAGTCTATCTGGGATTATTTACCTGTACTCAGTAGGGTAGGACCCCTAGTAGGCCTCTAGAGCCCAGATTTTGGGTCTGATGGACACCAGGAGGATGTTTCTTTGGCTCTCTCATGAGGGGGAAGCTTTAGTCTGTTTCCCAAGAAAATGTATGGTTTGGCTCTGCCCTACAACCTGTCTCTGATAACCCTTGAGCTGTTTATGTTGCTATCTCCTCAGCAAGGGTAAAAGTGGAGGATGGAAGGAAAGAAAGAAAACAAAACAAAACAAAATATTAAAGCAGAAAAAAACTGAAAAAAGAACAAA
Organism: Tonatia bakeri; assembly: GCA_004024845.1. NCBI lineage: Eukaryota > Metazoa > Chordata > Mammalia > Chiroptera > Phyllostomidae > Tonatia > Tonatia bakeri. The sequence goes on from PVIA01006138.1 coordinate 42,547, forward strand.
AAAAGTTGCAGGGTGGAGCAAACAGGTTTTCAAACTGTGTAGTGTGGGGAATTCCAGTAGGTGGGGGAAAATTGTATCCCACAGGATAAGATAATTGATTTTCCCCTGGGAGGGGCTAACTCTCCTCAAGAAAGATGGCTTCCATGGAGACCAGGTATATCATGGCCTCCAAAATCCCCACTCTCCCAAATCTCTCCCTAATGCCTCCCACTACAGACTCTCTTCATACAACTCCAGTCTGTGTTGCCCTCCCATCACTAGGGACCAAGGTGAGCAGCTTCAAACACAAACCTGTGTTGTGCCCCTTTAATGAAAACAAAAGTTTGGTTTGTCTTCAGAGATTTTCATCTCTCCCCAGCAAAAAGAGACCCTTGGGCTTTTCACTGCTGGATGCTGTATGGTGGACCATTCTCATCACTTGCTCTCCGTGCTTGGGAGCCCAGTCTGTGGTCCTGGTTTTTCTCCTCTAAAGAGGAAGTTCCAACAGCTGCACAGTGGCTTCAACCTGCCTTCCTGTCACCTCAGCCCACCACCCATGTGTGTGTGGCTGCCCCTGCCCCTTTAAGATGCCTCTGCTCTTCCTATCAGTCTAGGGATATTTTTTTTGGCAGTCTTTGGTTAAGAATATCTTTTTCAGGTAGTCTAAGTTTAACACTAGTAATTGTTCTTCTCTTTAATTTTATATTCACTCTGGTTGCAGTGTATGATATATTCTCCTACTCTGCCACCATCTTGTTCCTTCTAAATAATACTTGATTATTGAAACACATATTACAATATAAAACTTAAAATCATGACAATGATACCACATTTAAAAGTGAGGGTGGTAAAGAGACCTAATGGAAGTAAGGTTTCCAAATTTCATTCTAACTGTTAAAACATTATTATGAATAGATTGTGATGATTAACTTAAGTGTATCATAATACCTATAGCAACTACAGGGAAAACTATACAAACAGATACCTCCAAAATCAATCAAGATATAATTCTAGCTCTAGCTGGTGTGACTCAGTGGACTGATTGCCAGCCTATGAACCAAAGGGTTACTGGTTTGATTCCCAGATGAAGAAACATGCCAGAGTTGTGAGACTGGTCACAGTAGGGAGCATGTAAGAGGCAACCACACATTTATGTTTCTCTCCTTCTCTCCTTCTCCCTCCCTCCCCACTGTCTAAAAATAAATAAAATCTTTTTTAGAAAGGATATAATTCTAAAAATATATTCAAATAATCCTCAGGAAGACAAAAACAAAGAACAAGAAAAATGAGAATATAAAGAAGTAAAGAACAAAAAACAAAGAACAACAAAAAAAGAAAAAAGGAAAAATTACTTCAAAATAAAAAGTGTGGGAAGTCTGATAGTAAAAGAGGAAAAGATTATAACAGGCAGATATTAAACAAGCATGAGTAACTGTATTAATATTACATAAATGAACATCAAAACAAAAAAAATTTGTAAATACAAAGAGAGACACTATGTAATGATAAAAGAATCAATCCAGCAGGAAGACATAACAAACCTAAATGTGTGCAAAAACAACAAGTATGGATCCATGTTACTACCACATACTGTATTAAAATGTGAATTGTGGCAATAACATAATGAGGAGGAATGCAGCTATAATAGAGCAGAGTTTTGTACACCATTGGCAATAAGTTGGTGTTAAGTTAACTGGAGTGTTGTAAAGTTCAGATGTTATTTTAATTATTAGGTTTACTAGTACATAAATATACAGAAAGAGAGAGAAGGGAATCTCATTAGAGAAAAACAACAATGACAAATAAAAGCAATAATGGATATAGCAAGAAGCATAAAATTTATGACATAAAAAACAAATAACAATTTTGCAGAAGTCCTTCTTTATCAACAATTATTTCAAATATAAAGAGGTGGCCCTGGCTGGTATGGCTCAGTGGTTGAATGTTGGCCTGAGAATCAAAAGGTTGCCAGTTCAATTCCCAGTTAGGGCGCACGCCTGGGTTTTAGGTCAGGTCCCCAGTAAGGGGCATGCAAGAGGCAACCACACATTGATGTGTCTCCCTCTCTTTCTCTCTCTCTTCCTCTCTCTAAAAAATAAATAAATAAAATCTTTTAAAAAATAAAAGTTTTTAAAAATAAATAAAAAATAAATAAAATTTAAAGTGGTGAAAGTTCAATTAAAAGGCTGAGACTTGCAGAATAGATTAAAAAATACATATTGCAACTATATGTTGTCTACAGCAGACTCATGTTATATCCAGCAACAAAGATTTTGAAGTTTTAAGGATAGAGGAGTCAAGTAAAGAAGAAAAGAGACTCATGGACATGGACAATAGTTCACTGATTATGGGAGAGGGAAGGTGAGCGAGGGATATGGAAGAGGATGTAAGGGGGATAAATGGCAATGGAAAAATACAATACAAATAAATAAAATTTTTTATAAAAAATAAAAAAAGATATTCTATACAGATAGTAACCAAAGGTTGCTGGAGTGGCTATAGTATTGTCAGATAAAATAGATTTTAAGACAAAATATTACAAGAGACAATGAAGGACGTTATCTATTGATAAAAAGATCAATATCATCAATAATATATAATAATTATGAACACACATAACAGAGTCAAAAATATATGAAGCAAAAACTGATGTTTAAAGGGAGAAATAGCTCTCTAATATCTGAAGAAGTCAATGCCCTACTTTCAATACTCCACACAACAACCAGTCATAAGATCAATACGTAAATAAGTGATATCAACAATACTACAAACCACCTGCATATGCAGATTCATATGAAACATGTCACCCAACAAAAAATACACTAAACATTTTTGTCAATTAAACATGAAAATTCTTAAGGATAGGCCACATACACTACGTAACAAGCACCAAAACATTAAAAAAGGAAAATAAAATCATACAATGCCTTATATCACCAAAATGAAATGAAACTAGAAATGAATAACACAAAGAATAGCAGAAAATTTTCAAATATGTGCAAATTAAACAAAACACTCTTAAAAAACAAGTGGGTCAAAAAATGAATTACAAGCTAGAAAACACTGTAAGATAAACAGAAATAAAAACAGGATAGACATCCAGACCGTTAAGGAGCGGCGGAGTTGGAGGCCTGCGGAGAGGGGTCGAGGGGTCCCAGAGGGAAGAAACGCTGGCTGGCAGGCGCGGGTGCGCAGGGCGCAGACGGCAGTGGACAGACTGGTGGCGGACCCTGGGCTCGGAAGGTGACTGGCAGACCCAGTGAGGGGCTCAAGGCAGCTGGCTGTCCGCAGCCACACATTCGCGCGCAAACTAAGCGAAAACAGGCAGCGCTGCCGCGTTTCAAAGCTTAAGAGTCCCATCTGGGAGCTGAGGCCAGGAGACTCTCTCAGCCTCACAGGAGACTTCTCGGGGAAACCCACAGAGTCCGAGAAAGTGCACAAGCCCACCCACCCGGGAGCCAGCACCGGAAGGGCCCAATTTGCTTGTGGGAGGCAGTGGAAGGGACAGAAGTCCTAGAGAGAGCGGAGCAGGCACCATAGTTCCCTCTCAGACCCCACCCCCACATACAACGTCACAACTCAGCGACTGGGGTGCCCCGCCCCGGTGAACACCTAAGGCTCCGCCGCTCTTACGAAACAGCCACAACCAAACCAAAGGAAAATAAAAAAGATGGCTCAAACAGATTTGAAAGCCCCAGAACCATTTTTTTTAAGTGACCAAGAGATAGCTGAACTATCAGATGCACAGTTCAAAGCACTGGTGATCAGGAAGCTCACAGAATTGGTTGACTTTGGACATAAATTAGATGAACAAATGCAGGCTACAATAAGAGAAATGAAGGAAAACTCACAGGGAACCAATAGTGAGGGGAAGAAAACTGGGACTCAAATCAATGGAGTGGACCAGAAGGAAGAAAGGAACAACCAAACAGAAAAGAATGAAGAAACAAGAATTCAAAAAACTGAAGAGAGGCTTAGGGACCTCCAGGACACTTTTAAACGTTCCAACATCCGAATTATAGGGGTACCAGAAGGGGAAGAGGAAGAGCAACAAATTGAGAACTTATTTAAACAGATATTAAAGGAAAACTTCCCCAATCTGGCAAGGGAAATAGACTTTCAGGAAGTCCAGGAAGCTCAGAGGGTCCTAAAGAGGATGGACCCAAGGAGGAAGACGCCAAGGCACATCATAATTACATTAGCCAAGGTAAAAATGAAGGAGAGAATCCTAGAAGCAGCAAGAGACAAGGAGACAGTAACCTACAAAGGAGTTCCCATCAGACTGTCAGCTGATTTCTCAAAAGAGACCTTGCAGGCAAGAAGGGACTGGAAAGAAGTATTCAAAGTCCTGAAAGGCAAGGACCTACATCCCAGATTGCTCTATCCAGCAAAGCTTTCATTTAGAATGGAAGGACAGATAAAGTGCTTCTCAGACAAGGCCAAATTAAAGGAGTTCATCATCACCAAGCCCTTATTATATGAAATGTTAAAGGGACTTACCTAAGAAAAAGAAGATAAAAAATATGAACAGTAAAAAAAAGTCATCAAATGGAGGGTTAGCAACAGGGAAGTAGGAAGAGGAGGGAGGGGGAAAAGATATAGAGAATAAGTAGCATAGACAGTAGGTAGAATATAGACAGGGGAAGGGTAAGAGTAGTACGGGACATGTAGACACTAAAGAACTTATGACACATGGACATGAACTAAAGAGGGCAATGTGGGTGGGAGGGGATGGGCAGGGTGGAGGGGAGTGAAGGGTGAAAATGGGCCAACTGTAATAGCATAATTAATAAAATAAAGAAAAAAAGAGGAAAAAACAGGATATAATAAAAGTTATGTGACATCACAAAGACAGTACTAAGAGGGAAATTTATAGTTATAAATTCCTAAATTGAAAAAGAAAAAAACCCAAATTAATAATCTAACTATAAACTATAATGAAATTTAAAAAATATGAGTAGACTAAATTTAGAGCTAGTAGAGGGAAGGGCATAAAACTTATAGGGCAGATTAAAGAAAAAGAGAAAAACAATAGAGAAAAATCAGCAGAAAGAAATGTTAGTTCCTTGAAAAGGTCAACAAAATTGACAAACATTTAGTTAGGTTACTCTAAAAAAAATAGAAATAACTCAAATCAGGAGAACCAGTAATTAAAGTGTGGACATTACTGCAGACCTTACCAAAATAACAATGATTATAAGAGATGCTTGACCAATTCTAAGCCAAGAAATTTGATCTCATAGTTGAAATGGAAAAATTGGTAGAAACACAAAAACTATGCTAATAGACTCAAAGAGAAGAAGAAACCCTTACCAGACTAAAGCAAATAGATTGAATCAGTAATCAAATTTCCCCCATCAAAGAAAAGTTCAGAGTTAGGTAGCTGCACTGGTAAATTCTACCAAACATTTAAAGAGTTAACACTAATAATTTTCAAACAATTCTAAAAAATATAAAAGAAGGCGTTATGTACTGCGTGTTTATGTCACCTGTTTATCTTAATTCACGCAGAAAAAAAACATTTGACAAAATCTAACACTTTCCCATGATGAAATGCTTTAACATAAAAAGAATAAAAATGGCCTTTCTCAACATTATGTAGGGAATTTATGAAAAATACACAGCTAACATTGACATCAATGGTAAAAGCCATAACTTAGCTTCTAGGATTAGAAAGAATACAAGGATACCCACATTCAGCATTTCTATTTACCTATTTACTGGATTTTTCAGCCACAGCAACTAGGCAAAAATTTAAAAAAGAAATAAAAGGTATTCAAATTGAAAATAATGAACACTATATCTTTTGCATATGGCATAACTTTATATACAGGAAATCCTAAAGAATCTATGAAAAACTATTATAGCTAATAAAAATAATGCAGCAAATTTGCATGATACAAGATCAATACACAAAAACAATCTGAAAATAAAATTAAGAAAAATTCCAGACACAATAGCATCAAAAAGAGTAAAGTACTTAGGAATACATTTAACTAAGAAAGTACAAGGTTTGTACATTGAAAACTATGAAACCATTGCTAAATAAAATTAAAGAGGATCTGAATAAGTGAAAAGTCAACCATTTTCATGAACTGGGTAACTTAATCTTGCTATTGTAAACAAACCATAGATTCAATGTGATCCCTATAAAAATGATAATGGCTGATTTTGTAGAAATGGAAAGGTTGAATAAATTTCATATGGACTAGCCAAAATAATATCTCATAAGTAAAAAAAAAATGTTGTAGAACTCAACTACCTGATTTCAAAATATACTACAAAGCTAAGTACTCAAAATAGTGCAGTAGTGGCATTTGAATACATATATAACTTGGTGGGATATAATTGCGAGTCAAGAAATAAACCCATACATCTACCATCAATTGATTTTAAACAAAGGTACTAAGATCATTCAATGAAAAAAAAAAGGAGTCCCTTGGTACAAGAATGAAGTTGAGCCACTATCTCACATTATGCTAGGTGAAATAAGCCAGGCAGAGAAAGACAAATACCATATGATTTCACTCATATGTGGAATCTAATGAACAAACTGAACTGACAAGCAAAATAGAGACAGATTCATAGAAAGGCAGCAGGATGACAGCTAGGTATGGGGGGCAGGGAGGTTAAGGGGCTGAAAGATTAAGCAAAAAGAAAGAAAGACGCATAGATGTAGAAAGACCCATAGACTGTGGTGATTGCAGTGAGGGAGGAATAAGGGGAGTAAATGGTAATAAAAATACAATAAAGAGATAATTTAACAATGAATTCAAAATGGAGAAAAATTTTAAATGTAAATGCTAAAACTATAAAACTCTTAAAAGATAGATCAGGATAAATCTACATGACCATATATTTATAATGGATTCCTAAATATAACACTAAAAGCAAAGGAACAAAGAAAATGGTTAAATTAGATTTATCAATACTAAAAACTTTTATACATCATAAGAAACTACCAACAAAATGAAGATATCCTATAGAATGAGAGGAAATATTTGCAAATCATGTATCTGCTAAAAGTCATTTCCAAAACATATACTAATATAGAAATTCTACAATTCAACAACAAAAAGAAAACCCAAGTGAAAATGGGCAAAGGCCATGAATAGATGTTTGATAGATATATCAAAGATATATCATTCAAACACTCTTGAATGGCTATAATTTAAAAAAATGTATCAACTTAGCATAACGCTCTCCGGTTCCATCCATGCTGTCGTAAAGGGTAGGAGCTCCTTCTTCCTCTCTGCTGCATAGTACTCCATCGTGTAAATGTACCATAGTTTTTTGATCCACTCATTTACTGATGGGCATGAGCATTATGCTAAGTGAAATAAGCCAGGTGGTGAGGGACAAATACCATATGATCTCACCTTTAACTGGAACATAATCAATGAAAGAAAACAGCAAAAAATATATAACCAAAGACACTTAAATTAAGAACAATCTAACAATAGCCAGAGGGAATGGGGGAGGGAACAATGGGGAGAAGTGTTTTCAGGTACTACTATAAAGACACATGGACAAAACCAAGGGGGAGGGTGGAAGCAAGGGAGGGAGGCGGGTTTGGATGGGTAGGGAGAGTGGTGGTGGGGAAATGAAGACAACTGTAATTGAACAACAACAAAATAATTTAAAAAATAAAAATATCAACTGTTGGTTGTTGGGGACCGCCCTGCCTGGTCTCAGGAAGCTGTAACCCCCCATGACATAGGCTGAAAGACCTCTGGACCAGGAGCCACTAAGGAGACAAAACTTATTTCCCTGGCATGAATGCTGCCTGTTCAGTGCCTGGCCTCCTAGCTTGATCAGTTAGCCAATGACGGGTAAGATTTCCCATGGAGGGAATCACCTAAGACAGGCATGATCATGAGGAGGCCTCTGGGAAGAGACTCGGGGCTGTGGAAATGATCGACATCAACCCCTGCCCCCTTGGCTTTGTCAAAGCCTGAGTCCTTGTTCTTAGATGTGAGAAATCCAAGTCTCCTGGCTGCCTGTGTCTCCTGCCCAACTCAGGCCTGCGGAAATAGCAAAGCGGTGCAGCCTAGACCAGAGATGGTGGACCCCTGGAGTAATCAGGCCTGGGACATAAAATATGCAAGATCCTGTGAGATCTGTTTCTTGGAGGATGTTGTTAACTTGGATTTTAAAGACACAGACAAAAACCAAAAACAGCTCTTTGAGCCCTGTAATCCTTTCATATGATAAAACTCCAATCTCTGCCCAGAATCACAGTGGGAGTTCTGTCAGCACCTTTGTAAGTCACCTATTTCTTTTGATCTTTTCTGCCAGACTGTGAATCCACAAAATGAGTCTGCATTCTTAATAAAAATCTGACCTGGCTGGTGTAGCTCAGTGGATTGAGCGCAGGCTGTGAACCAAAGTATCGCAGGTTCAATTCCCAGTCAGGGCACATGCCTGGGTTGCAGGCCATAGTCCCCAGCAACCACACATTGATGTTTCTCTCTGTCTCTCTCTCTCTCTCCCTCCCTCCCTCCCTCCCTCCCTCCCTTCCCTCTCTCTAAAAAAAATAAAATAAAATCTTTCAAAAATAGAAAAAATAAAAATCTGCTTGGTAATGGAAAGGGGGCACTCTCCAGGAGAGAGAGTAGCCATGCTGTCTCTATTCCCCCACAGGACCTGGTCATCCCTGTGTATGTTTTTCTCATGTTTCGACGAGCATCCGCAGCAGAGATGGATACTGCTGGCCGGTGTCCTCTACAGTTGGTAAGGATGTGAAGAATTAGAGCCCTTGTACATTGCTTATGAGAATGTACAACTATTGAGCTGCTGTGAAAAAACAGTTTGGTGATTCCTCAAAAAATTAAACAAAAGTATATTATTTAATGATTTCACTTATCATATAGATGAATCTCAAAAATATTATGACAAATAAAAGACTCTAGACACAAAACATTATATATTGTATGATTTCACTGGTATTAACTTCTCATAATATGTAAACCTACACATAGAGAAAGTTGATTATTGGTTCTAGGGATTGGTGGGAGCGGAGAATTGGAAATGACTGTTAAATTAGTATGGTGTTTTCATTTGGGAAAGTGAAAATATTTTGGAACTAGACAGAGGGAATAGTTCCATGATATTGTTAATGTGAATATGCCACCATATTGTGCACTTCAAAATGGTTAATTTTATGTTATATGAATGGATTTTACCTTAATAAACTTTTCCAATACAACAGTTACAAAAATTAATAATCCAGCTGGAAAATGGGTAAAGGACAAGGAAATGTATTTTATTGTAAAAGATAAACAGATGGCAAATAAGCACATGAAAAGATATTCAACATGAACCATCACAGAAATTAAAAATAAAACCACAATAAAATCTCAATACATCCTTATAATGCTTAATAAAATAATGACAGCATAAATGCTGGTGAGGATTCAGAGGAAGTGAATTGCTCATATGTTCGGGTGGGAATGTAATATGATAGAGCATACTCTGCAAAATGATTTTGCTGTTTGTTATAAAGTGAATCATGTAGTTGCCATCCAACCCAGCAAATGAACATCTGGGAATTTATCCCCTACAAAGGAAAACTTATGTTCACACGCACACAACAAATTCCGCATACTAGTGTTCATAAGAATTCTATCCCTAATATTCAAAAACTTAAATCCATCCAAATGCCCTTCACCAAATGGTGATACATCCATATCATGAGATACAACTCAGTAATGGAAAAGGAATAACAATTTAGATACACAACAACTTGGAAGAATCTCCAGGAAATTATGCTGAATAAAATAAATCAATCTCAAATCATAATATGTTGCGTGATCCCATTTATAATGCATTTTTAAAAAAATTTACAAACTAATATTACCCTGGCTGCTGTGGCTCAGTGGATTGACTGCCAGCCTGTGAACCAAAGGGTCGACGGTTTGATTCCCAGTCAGGGCACATGTGCGGGTTGCATATCATGTTCCCGGCAACCACACACTGATGTGTCTATCCCTCTCTTTCTCCCTCTCTTCCCCTCTCTCTAAAAATAAATAACTAAATCTCAAAAAAATTACAAAACTACCAAAAAGCCACCCTTGTAGAAAGATCTTACTGTGCTATGGTGCCTTTGTATAGAAGGGTATTTGTTGATAACACAGAAAATTCCCCTCAAGGGTAAATATAAGCCTGGCAGAAATATTTCTTTCTGGGTATTGGTTTCTAGAGACTAGTCACAAATAAGCTTTGTTTATTTATTTTTTAATCATTTAAAATGTACTTTTTTCCAATTTTTTATTTTATTGTTGTTCAAGTACAGTTGTCTGCCTCCCCCCCAACTGTCCCCCATGTATAAGAAATGTTTTGAAGTGATGGTTTGAATTGTGCTTTGGGAGAAGGGTAAAATCTTAAAATGTAAAATATATTACTGTCTTCAATGCTTCCCTGACCAACATATATTCAAAACCCAGCCCTGAACCATTACTTTCTGCCCTTAATCTATTTTTCTGCATAGCACTTATCACTGTCTGATATACTTTGTATTCACTTCTTTGTTTTTGTCTCTCTCCACCCTACTTGGGTCTAAGCTCCACATGAGGACCTTTCTTGTCTCACTGTGATATTCCCAACATCCAGAAAGTTACTGGAACATTATATGTGCTGAATAATTATTTGTTAAATGAATATATGAATGACATTGATTATAAGAGAATGCTTTGTCTTTTGGATGATTATAACTGCCTCTTGGAGAACTTGTATCCTAAGCACTCACTGACAAGAATTATTTAGATATTAGAAATATTTAAATAATACCAGTTGTAAAATCATGTATTTGAGATACGTTAATTAGTTCTCTTGTTTACCCAAAGTTGCCATCTAGTTCATTAAGAAATATGTTGTCTGGTTAACACCTGTAACCAGATTAGCGAAAGGTCTCAACTCATTGGCATATAAATACGACAGTTTCTTTTCTTAAAAAACACTATCAACTGCTTTAATTCAATTCTTGCTTTCTTCCTAGGCATCATTGTTCCCTAATAACTTGGCTAAAGTCCATCATTTTCATAATTTTTGATATGAAACAGTCTCATTTCAGTTATCTTATTCTATTCATATTAAAATTTAATCCTTTATTCATTTCCAAGTATTCCTCCTTCTTGTCCACCGCAACCCTCCCCTCACTCCCAGATAATTGGTAATGTCAGAAGAAATGGGGAAGTCTTATGTTTTCCATAACCCCTCTTTTTCTTGAGACTGTGTTATTGGGGTGGAGAATAGGAAGAGGGTTTTAGAAAAATGTAGGCCCCTGAGGGAACTGCCCTGACAAGGTTGCAGTCATATCCTTACTCAATCAAAAAGCCATTCTCGCTTGTTGTCTAGAGGTTAGGAATTGAGAGGGCAGGAATTGTGCTGTATTTCTTTTGTGGACCTTGAGAAAGTAGATACCTACTAAGGAGGGCTCTCTGTGGCTTAACTGGGCTCAAACACACACACACACACACACACACACACACACACACACACTCTGAGCCAAGCAGCCATTTCTAAACAGGGGCCTATCATGCAAACCACATTTCACCAAGAAGCCTGTTTTTCTAAGTTACTAGCTCTTCACATTGAACTGTGTGCCTGCACTGTTACTGCCACCTGTGCCAACCCTTACAAAGGAGTGCCTGGATTTTGTATTTCAACCCATAGGAACTAGGCTTTTCCTGTTCAGTCAGAGCTGCCCAGCTATATACCCGTGAACATCTTCACCAACCAATCAGAGCAGTTCCATTATGTTCAATCAAGACAGTGCCTTTTGGACCAATAAAATTATGAGGATTGTAGTTCTCATTTGTAGGAGGATACACTAATCAGGGACCTGGGATGTGACTTCTGTCTATATCAGTCAGCTCCCACTTTCCCTGCTTCTTGGAGAAGACTGCCTTTCTCTAGCTAGAGTTGAAACATCAAAGATAGAAACATGAAGGATGTCTCACTGGAGCAGAGTGGAGCACACCATTATAGGATAAGAGCAGGACAAAGCACACTTTCCAGCTAGAGAGGGGCCTGGCCCCAGTGCTGCCTGGCTCCAGAGCCACCTGGCCACAGGGCTTCCTCACAGCCATGCTATTTATTTAACAGCTGTGCTGCTTCATAATTGAGCTGTAATATTACTGAGATGTTCCAAAACCATGCTGTTCTCTTAACTGCGCTCTATCACAATTGAGCTGTTTGCACTGAATAAAGTTTCTTTCTTCACTGTACCCCAAATTGGGGATTCCTGTTGATGATGCCAAGGACCATAAGTTGATGTCTTGATATATACTCCATACTGCAATAGTTGCTCCAAGCCTATGGGCTCCAAGCTCATCTTATCCTGTGTGACCCTTATTACAGAGACCACCACCAACTTTAAATTTCTTCCTCCATAATTTTCAAAACTGGGGAATTTGAGTTTTGTATCTTTTGCCACTTTTCCATGAGACTTCCTCCCATGCCATATCTCTAATATCACTTGCACCTCTGATAATACTGTATGGCTCACTAAGCCTAGAGACTGTGGACATATCCCACTAGGATTTAAATGTCAGTATTAACTTCTTATAAATATCTGAATTCCATAATTGATTTTTCTCTCCCTGGCTTCTGTGAAAAAAATATACATATACTGATCCTCCATTGGCTATGTTGTATATTTTTTTACCTCAGCAAATGATATTTTATGGATTTTTATTGTGAGGGAAAACAGGTGGCTAAGTTGAGTCAAACAAAACACTTGTCTATAAATTTAAACTGTACATCCAGAAATTCAACAGTTAAATATGTTGTAGCCAGAAGGCAAAAGCATAAATAAGGGAACCTCCTCCAGTGTTTAGAAAGGTGTTATTAAATTTGACAGAATATAACAATCTTTCCTTATAAAGATGTTTTTAAAAACATTCTAGTGGTAAATATATTTTAAAGATCTTCTATCATGAAACTTGATCTATTTTTATAGATGTAGAACAGTGAAGATTTTAGTATCCTCTGAGGAGACTGTCCTCACTCCATTGCATACCTTGCTTATTGTTGATCTTTTCCCCCTAGCAAACTGTGGACTCAACATGAAAGAGAAAAATGTAACTTCCATTTCTGTATATTCAGCTTCAAGCTTGGAGTCAAAACATATGTGGTTCTTATGAAACATCTGCTGAATAAATGTTTTTAAATCTCATACTAAAACCTCAATAATGTCATTTTACTTATTTCTTAAGTCACGATTCTGTGTGCACATTGAGATTGATTCTTGGGCCAGAAGTTATAATCTTTAAAATATAAAATATAAATATAAAAAGAAAATCATAACTTAACAATATAATTAACATTTATAGAAAGTTATTAAGTTGTGAGCACTGTTGACCAGAGATTCCAGGAAGACTCTCAGATTAGAATTACAAACAGATAGATTTGGCATAACCACCTTAGCAGCAAAAGTAAGTTATTTTCTAACATGTTTTTATCCTACAAATAATAAGAAGCTCCAAGCAAGCGCTTCAATGATTTTAATTCTTGAAGAAAGTTCAGATAAAATTTTAGCACAATATGGCATCTATTTTTTAATTTTAGCCTAATAAGTTTAACTTTAATTATGTTACCCCAGCAGTTTCTTCCTAAGTTCCCACACATTTCCCGGGTTTGCTTTTAAATTTCAATATTTACTGAAAATTTTAAATCATGCACAGTTATTTGTAAACAGCCTGGCATATCGATCTTTCAATAAAGTTTCCAGAGGAAACTTTACTCTGGTTTCCAGAGGACTTAGGGACTTCAGAATGGCTGAAAAGGTACATGTCTCAATGAATAATGAACCATACTTACATATGAAGTTAAGTAACTTTCTCTGAAGTGGTGTCATAAGATCCCATTAAAATATAACAATATGATATTACCCTTCTAAACACAATGTAGGTCATGTTAACAATAACTTATGGCTAACTCAAACAAACAGAAGAGGTCAGATAAGATCACTAATGGAGCCATTATGATGGTGGTTCCACATTTTGTCATGTGAGACATGGGTTCTTTTCAATTATCAATGGTGTAATACTAAAAACATTAAAGTATCAAATTACATAAAGAGAAAAGATAAAGAACAACTTTTTATTTTCTGTAACTTTCAACTAAGCGTATTACTGCAGTGATATTTTTCATTGTATTGTATTTACATCATTTACAAAATACTTTAATCTATTCTCATCTTTCTTATAACAACCTCATAAGCAGTTTAATGCAGATTTATCCCATAATCAACTCATAAAAACTTAATGAGTAATTTGCTGTGTACCCAGCATTGTGGGAGGTGCTCTGGGTTTTATAAAGAAGTATAAATATTATAGTAATATCCATAATATTAGGAGATGGTCATTTAAGTGATGTGTTGTAACCAGTGCGCATTTTCTATTATACCTTAGTTTAACAATGATTCAGTCGGGACTACTTTCACTTCTGGCCTAACAAGCATGCTTTTATTCAAGGGAGTTTATCATCTGTACACTTTTCAGGATAAAACTATTATTATACTTTTAGAGTAAGTCTGAATATTTATAGAAATACACATGGAAGCACCTATTATTTAGGAAAAATAGCAAACAAAAAAAGAGATTGGAATGGTTTAATTAAGGCTTACTAAATTTTCCTAATAAATATCTAACAAAAATATTTTTCTTGACTGAAACATAGTTATCTACAAGTACATTAAAAGGTACATACTTAAAATATACATTTATAGATTCTGTATTTAATATATTCAAGTTTTGATACTTGTAGAAATTTACTACATATCATTTTTTAAGACAATACCATCAAAACCTGGGTTGTGGGCCAGGTCTCCAGTAGGGGTGCACATGAGAGGCAACCACACACATTGATGTTTCTCTCCCACTCTTTCTCCCTTCTCCTCTCTAAAAATAAATAAATGAAATCTTTAAAAATATTTTAATTAAAAATGTTTAAATCTAGGTGCAAAAAACAAATGCATTAAAAGGCTAATGTTTCCTTCACAAACACATTTAAAATGAGCATAGCTGTCTCTATTTAAAAATTGAATGAATTAAGGAGAAAGAGTATTCCCCAGGTCTATTCATAAAATGCAGAGTTAATACAACCATTGAACATAGTTGTAATGTAGTCAAGAAAGAGATAATTTCACCCTAAAATTTTGCAAACACTAATATTTTTGTATCATGATGATCGCTGACAAAATATGTACATTCATTTGTCCCATAAATTACCTTTATTGCAACCTACCATCTTCAAAATGATACATTCATCTCAGAATTGAGTGTTGCAACTCAATGCCAATATCACTTTTTTTACAAATGTTATCTCAAATAACCATGCAATGGGGTGTATCTAACTGAAATATGAATATTGCCTCTTTGTCCCCCTGCTCTTCAGATCTGCTACATGATTTTTAACGTTCGCAACTGCACAGTAATTGAATTATACAACATTAGCTACATGATTATTATGATCATAAACCGTCATAAACTGTCATTCTCTGAAATAAAATCCTAAATTCAGAGTTTATAAAGCAAAATCATGCTATCTCCTTTGGTCTCCTCTATGCCCTCTACCTCAATAAGCCTACAACAATGATGTCCACATTATGTGACAAAATGCTCATTGAAACTATTTTAATTTCAAGAATTTCAATTTTTCTGTTTAATGAAATTATTGCTAGACCCAATTTATCTCTTTTTTCTTGCCTATATCATCTCCTTAAACCATATTCTCTCATGACCATTCCCTAAATACCAAATTTTAGACTTAATATCTGAAATAATTTTCACTCCTTACTCCCTCCTATGAAGACTTAGTTTACAGTAATATATATATATATATATATATATATATATATATATATATATGCTTTGAATTATTTTGCCATAATATAGTTCATCGGTCTCAAGTCACAAGCTACCAGCATTTTAAAATGAGCCACCATATCTCAAATTACTGGAGTGAACATAAGTGTTTTAACAAAGAGTTCAGAGACAAATGGGTCCATATTTTACAATATACACAATAATGAATTCGAATGCAGTATGGATCTAAATATTTTTAAAAATGAATCCAAATAAATACTAAGAAAAATATGGTTGAGCTGTTTTTTTAACTTTTATGTAGGTAAACACTAATTATGACTAAAAATCTATTCACTGACATGGAATGATTATCAGGACACACTATTAAGAGAAAAACAAAACTCAAAAGAGAATCTTACTCCTTGTGTAAGAAATATGTGATAAAAAAGTCAACATGTATATATGCTCATTTGTGCAAAAGATACACAGGAAAGGTATACATACTAGAAACTGAATAGATTGGTTACCTACACACAGTCAGTGAAGAGGAAGTGGCAACAAATGAGGAATTGAAACTGCATAGCAGAGATTAGGAGAAATAACATGTTTAGAATGTCTGGATTTTAGAAGTATATTAATGTTTCATATACTAAACATATAAGCAAATAATTAAAATCAACCATGATTGAGAGGAAGCACTCACAATATACTCAATCATTAACAAATGACACCTACAAACTGAACAAACTCAAGTAGAAAATATCTGTTGTGACTATAATATGCAAGTAGATTGTAGATAATAAAATCTCAGTAACAATTTATATGCCTAGCATCTAGATCTTGGTGTCTAAACACCATTCTCCAGTGCTAGAAATCAGTGCCCCTAGGAAAAGTACTTCTGGATCCAGAGCTGGGGCAGGTAAAATGCAAGATGAGCTTGAAAAATCTATGCTCAGAAAGTAAGAAAATACTAAAAAAATGGGTCTTGTCAAAATAAATACAATATAATTGGGCAAGACTTCTAGTGTCACTACAAGGAACAGATTTATGATGTTTTCCTTTCACCAGTTCTTCTAAAAATGACAAGGATAAGCCAAAGGATAACCCTGAAAGCTAGAAAAAGAAAGGTAAAATACCTAAGGACCCAAAAACTAGAGAAAGAACATAGCAGCAGTGTGTTCTAGGATACCTGACCCAATAGCAGAAGTAGGTCAAGGCCCTGAGAATCCTGATAGCCATCAGAGCCATAAAACATAGTATTGAGCTCAGGCATACTTATTCTTACCCAGGATGTAATTAGATTTTCTTCATCAACACCAGGCAGATCCAGGAGCACTGGCAAGAGAGATTGATAGTCAATGGAACGTAAGTTGCCAGGAGAACCACACTCCTTCCCTTGTGGATATGAGATCCCCTCTCCCTTATCTTAGAAACATTGCCCAGGCAGTTGAAAATGGAAGGGCTATCAAAGGACATCCTTCCACTACAAGTACTCAACCCAAGAAGGATCATCATTTCTTCCAGTCCTGAGACCCCATTCCACTAACTAAAGACACAAAGGGACCGGGTGGTTCAGGTAATGAAAAATCACACCATTGCAAGACCCATACCTAGACCCACTCTTTGTCCCCATGGGTTTGAGAAGTTCTTTCCTCAACCAGAGACACTCAGCGAAGGGTTCTTGGCAAAACAAGTGTCAGGGTAAGAATTAATCTTTATTCCTACAGGCTGGAGAATCCCTTATCTGACATACAAAAACGACAGGGCCAGGTGGCTGGGTGTCACTGCTACAAGATTCTAGCCTGAAAAGGTTCCTAGCTTGGGAAATATTATTTATCTCCATGGGGCAGAGAATCTCTTAATCCACCTGGAGATAATGAGCAGCAAAAGAGCACTAAAAGGGTGGATTTGCCACAATATGCACCTAGTCCTGGAAATGTGCTCTGTCCCTATGTACTAGAGTATTACCTTCTTCATTCCATAACATGAGCAATCCAAACTGATATAAGAAAGAGAAAAAAAGTTTGAAGAGTATTTGAAAAAAATAATGCTAGAAAACTTCTCGAACTTGGTGAAATACATAAATTCAAAGATTAAGTAGCTGAATGAAGCCTACGTGAGTAAACCAGAATAATTCTATGTCAAAAAACATAAACTTATGATAAAGACAAAAATCTTGAAAGTAGCCAGACAGAACTGGGATCTCTTATAGGGAAACACCGATTCAAATGACAATGTATTTCTCATCTGAAACCTTGGAGGTTTTGACTCATTTATCATAATCTTTAGTGTATCTACTACAAGTTTTCCCTTTGTAGCTACAATGAAGCTTACATAAAGGAGCTTAGAGTTATAATATCCTATTTTAAGATGATAAAAAGTTAACCAAATAAGAAATGATGAATGTGAACATTCTTCATACCAAAAAGTTAACCAAATAGCATAAATAAACTTTATACCTTGACTTCTACCCCTAAATTTTTATATTATTGATATTACAATTTATGTTTTATATTGTGTCCAATATCAAAGTATTAAAATATTTAATACATTTATGTATTACTTTACATGATCATTTATAAATGACTTATGCACAACCACTACAATATTAGAGATTTTGACTTTGATTATATATTTATCTTTTCCAATATTAGCATCTTTTTATTTCAGCATGAAGAACTCCTGGTAATATTTCTTGTAAAGCAGGTGAGAATATTGATCCTTAATTTTTGAAGGAGATCTTTGCTGGGGATAGTATTCTTGGTTACATTTTTTTCTTTCAATATTTTGAATATATTATCTCATTTTCCTGTCCTGTGAAGTTCATACTGAGAAAACTAGCTATAGTTTTCTGGTGGTTCCCTTGTATCCAAGTTGCCTTTATTTACCTATTTTCAAACTTCTGTTTTTTTCTTGAATTGGTTTAGTCCTTTTTGGATTTAATCTATTTCGATTTTTGGAGCTTGATCAATCTGGATGTACATTTCTCTCCTGAATTTTGGCAGACATTCAGCCCGTATTTTGTTAGACACATCTGTCTTTTTCTCTTTCTCTCCCCTTCAGGAATTTTTATAAAATGTGTGTATTATTCCTTTTGATGATGTCCCATAGGCTTTCTTCATTGTTTTTCATTCTACTCTCATTGGATAATTTCAAATGATCTTGTTCAAGGTCATTGATTCTTTGTTCTGGTTGAGTATGCTCTTGAAGCATTCTACTGAATTCTTCAGTCCAGTCATTATATTTTTCAGCTGTAGGATTTTCGTTTCTTTTTTTGTTCAATTGTCTGTCCATTTCTTTGTTGAACTTCTCATTTTGTTCATGCATTGTTTTCCTAATTTTGTTTAGCTCTCTTCTGTATGTTCTTATAGTTTACTGAATTCTTTTAAGAGTATTATTCTGATGCTTTTGTAGACATTTGATAGAGCTCCATTTCTTTAGGAATTAGGTGAAGGCTACACAGAACATCTCTGTATTTTTCCTTAAAATTGCATGTGAGTCAGTCCATTATTTTTCTAAAGTAAAAATTTTAATTAATAAAAACTGAAAAAAAATGTTAGCATATACCAAAAAAAAAAAAAAAAAAAAAAAAAAAAAAAAAAAAAAAAAAAAAAAAAAAAAAAAAAAAAAAAAAAAAAAAAAAAAAAAAAAAAAAAAAAAAAAAAAAAAAAAAACCCAAAACATAAGCATCAACCAGAAACATCTAAAGGATAAATCTAGAAAAATCTAAAGGATTTTAATTAATTACACATTGGATTTTAGCCTATAAAATAAATTGTGTCCAATAAATTGTGTAAATATGTGATTAAGTGGCAAGATGGCAGAGGAGGGAATGGAAGCCATGCTAACCTCCTCCCAGGACCAATCTTGAATTACAACTAAATTGTGGAGAAATCACCCAGAATGAACAACTGAACAATAGTGAGAGAGAAGCCTTAGAATCTGGGACAGACAGAAGAATTAGCTTCATTACAACCTGTTTGGTAAGGAGTGTGGTGGAGGCTCAAGAGTGCTGGGTGAGCACTCACAGGTGACAGCACCAGAGGGATAATTAACCAGCAGGTTGGATTCCCCTGAGAAGAATGGGGTCTGAACCCTAAGCTTGGATCCCCAGCCTCAAACACCAAAGCCCCAAAAGTACACAGATAACAACTGGGAGTGAGAAGCAGCAAGGTTGCTCTCCACCAGAGATAGATGGCTGAAGACTCAAAGAGCCATTTAAAGGGCCAATGCAAAAAATTTCATTTTTAGCCACTTACCATGACTCCAGCAAAGGCAGAGAAACAGTGGGCTAGAGGTGCCTGATGAGAAACTGGGGATGGAAGCTTTGGGGAGAAAGCTGAGAGAATAGCCACAGGGATCCTGGTGCTGAGTCATCCCCCATGCAGCAGTAGCTATCATGCTCAGGTAGAGCACTCCCTTCCAAGTAGCAGCAGCCTGAGGGGAAACAAGAGCCCCATCCCTAGGAGGGATTCTCCCCTGCACTATGGTGCTTAAGCCTCACTGATGAGTGCAGAGTGACTAGATTAACAACTGAAGAAAACAGTCACATACAGTAGATTCCTGGAAATCTGGGAGCAGGATGCCTAAGGTCAGATGGTGTCAACATATGACATCACCAAAGGCAGATACAGAAAGAAAAAATAGTGGTAAATGCTAGAGGCTACCTAGATGAAATCCACTGTGGTCTTCTCCATGATTAGTGATATTTTCTATATTACATAGCTTTCTAACATTCATTTCTTATCTAGCAAGTTAGTGCATAATAAATCACTAGAATTTATACTACAGTTTATTTCTTTCCTTTCTCATAATAGTCTTAAGTTCTTTACACCATTATTAATAATAGTTTAATCACTGTGGATAGTGGTCTTGATGGGGGAGATATTTTTTTTGAATGTGGGTTCGTTCCCTTGGCTTTGTGGTTTTGCTCTAGCAGCACCAGCACAACAGCATGTAAGACATGATGGGGTAGAGTGACCCTCAGTAAACCAGCGGGAGGGAAGGACTCACCAAAGAATGACCCAAGAGTAATCAAAAACCCAATTATATCCAGAGAGCCAACAAAAACATCATAAAGGGCATCCCAAGAGAATTAAGTTCAGGAGATCAAGGAGACAGCACAACTGACTCTCAAAGACTCCTACCATAGAAGTTCATACCACAAACTCAAGGAGTTAAAACAGATCAATCTAAGAAGCAAAGGCAAACAAGAAGAATCACACAAACAATGGGAGGACAAAGAAACAAACCTCAAATGAAAGGAAAAGAGGAATCCTCAGAAAGAATGCTAAATGAAATAGAGGCAAGTCAACTATGAGATATTGAGTTCAAAACAATGTTTATGAGGAAGATCAATGAACTCAGTGAAAATTAACAAAAACTACAGGGAAACCACAATGAACTCACTGCAAACTGTATCAACATGAAAAAAAGAAATAGAAAATATCAACAAGGGTCAAGAGGAAATGAAGAATATAATTTCTGAACTGGAGAGCACAGTAGAAGGAATCAAAAGCAGGCTAGATGAAGCAGAGGTTCAAATCACTAATCTGGAGAACAAGGTAGAAAAAAATCCCAGAAAAAGCAGGAAAAGGAAAAGGAAAAACTCAAAAAGAATGAGAAGGTGTTAAGGGAAATGCACAACAACATGAAACATAATAATATCCATATAATAGGGATACCAGAAGGAGAAGAAGAGTAGCAAGGGATAGAAAACCTATTTGAAAAAGTAATGATGGAAAACTTCCCAAACTTGATGAGAGAAAAAGTCACACAAATCCAGGAAGCACAGAGGTTCCCAAAAAGAGGAACCAAAAGAGGTTCACTCCAAGACATATCATAATTAAAATGGCAAAATTCCAATACAAAGAAAGGATCTTAAAGGCAGCAAGGAAGACACAGGAAATAACATACAAGGAAGCCCCAGTAAGGCTAGCAGATGATTTCTCAATGCAAACACTGCAAGCCAGAAGAGAATGGCAAGAAATATTCCATGTAATGAAAAGCAAAGGCCTGCAACCAAGACTACTCTGTCCAGCAAGGCTCTCAATTAAAATGGAAGGTGAAATAAGCAGTTTCCCAGACAAAAGCAGGCTGAAAGAATATTCCTCCACCAAACCAGCTGTGTAAGAGATGCTAAAGGCTCTGCTTTAAGAAAAGGAAGAGAAAGAATGAGAGAGAGAGGAACATGGATATGAAAGGACTAAAATGGAAATGAATGAGTATCTATCAATAATAACCTTAAATGTAAATGCATTAAGTGATCAAATCAAAAGACATAGAGTAGCTGAATGGATAAGAAAACATGACCCACACCTTACTGCCTTCAAGAGACCCACATCAGGAAAAAAAGACCTACATAGACTGAAAGTGAAGGGCTAGAAACAAATTTTCCAAGCAAATGGACAGAAAAAAAAAGCTGGGGTAACAATAGGCTTCAAAACAAAGGCCATAAAAACAAACATAGAATGACACTTCTTAATACTCAAGGGAAGAATCCAACAGGAAGACATAAACATTGTAAATATATATGCATCCAACATAGCAGCACCCAAATACATAAGGAAAATCTTGGAGGACTTCAAGAAAGATATAGACAGCAATACACTTATGCTAAAGGATTTTATAACCCCACTGTCAAAAATGGATAGATCCTCCAAACAAAATATCAACAAGGATATTGCAGCATTGAATAATGTCCTAGATCAAATGGACTTAACATATATATATGAACCTCTGCTTCATCTGATTCCTTCTACTGTGCTTTCCCATTTATATATACATATACATTTCATCCCAAGGAAGTTACATACAAATTCATTTCAAATGCACATGGAACATTTTCACAGATAAACCACATAATAAGACACCAAACAAGCCTCAACAAATTTAAGGAAATCGCACTCATATCAAACATTTTCTCAGACCACAGGGGCCTGAAACTAGAAACCAACCTCTAGGAAAAAACTCAAAAACACTCAATTCATGGAGATTGAATAGCATGCTATTAAATAATGAATGGTTTAAGAATGACATTGTGGAGAAATCAATAAGTTTCTGGAAAAAAATGAAAATGAACTCACAACAGTCCAACACTGATGAGACTCAGCAAAGTCAGCCCGGAGAGGGAAGTTATAGCAATACAGACCTTCCTAAAAAAGAAATAGAAACATTGCAAATAAACAGCCTAACACTATACCTACAAAACTGGAGGAACAACAACAAACAAAGACCAGAATGCATAGAAGTAGAAGGTAGGAAATAACCAAGATCAGAGAAGATTTATATAACATAGAGACTAAAAGAACAATTCTGAGGATCAATAAATCCAGAAGCTGGCTCTTTGAAAAGATAAACAAATTCTCAAACCTTTAAGCAGATGCATGAAGAAAAAAAGAGAAAGGACCCAAACAAACACAATCAGAAATGATTCAAGAGAGATTACAACAGATACCACAGAAAGAGAGGATTGTAAGAAATTACTACAAACAACTATACGCTAATAAATTTGAAAACCTAGGTGAAATGGACAAATTTCTAGAAAAATAAAAGCTTCCAAAAGTGAATGAAGTAGAACCAGAAAGCCTGAACAGACTGATAACAGCTGATGAAATAGAAGCAGTAATCAAAAAACTCCCTGGACTCACACAAAAGCCCTGGATGGACATTTTCACAAGAGAATTTTACAAAGCATTTAAGGAAGAGCTAACTCCTATCCTTCTCAGAGTATTCAAAAAAGTCCCAAAAGAGGGAAGGCTCCCAAACTCTTTTTGTGAGGTCAACATCACCTTAAATGCAAAATCAGATGAAGATACAACCATGAAAGAAAACTACAGGCCATATTGCTGATGAACATAAATCCTCAACAAAATATTGCCAAACCACATCCCGAAATACATTGTAAAGATCATATACCATGATCAAGTGGGATTCATCCCAAGGATGCAAGGATGGTATATATTTGCAAATCAATAAGCATAACACATCACATAAACAACGGGAAAGACAAAAGTCACATGATCATATCAATAGGTACACAAAAAGCATTTGATAAGGTACAGTACCCATTTATGATAAAGGCATTCAGTGAAGTGGGAGTACAGAGAGCATAACTCAACACAATAAAAGCTATATATGTAAAACCTACAGCAAGCATCATACTCAATGTGCAAAAACTAAAAGCTTTGCCACTAATACCAGGAATAAGACGATGTGCTTTCACCACTTCTATTCAACATAGTATTGGAATTCCTAGCCACAGCAATCAGAAAAGAAAAAAGAAATAAAAGGTATCCAAATTCAAAAGGAGGATATAAAAATGGTCACTGTTTACATATGATATAATAGTGTATATACAAAACCTTTAGACTACATGAAGAAAAGCTATGTAGTCTAATATGTGAATTCAGGAAAACAGCAGGATTCAAAGTCAATATTCAGAAATGAAAGGTATTTTTGTACATCATCAATGAAATAACAAAAGAGAAACCAGAGGAAAAAATCCCATTTGATATAGCAACAAGAAAAATAAAGTACTTAGGAATAAACCTTATGGAGGAGGTAAAAGTCCTGTACTAAGAAAGCTACACAACACTGAAGAATGAAATTAAGAAAGACACAAACAAATGGAAGCATGTACATGTTCAGGCATTGGAAAAATTAACATCATCAAAATGTCCATACCATCCAAAGCAATTTATAGATTCAAAGCAATCCCTATTGAAATACCAATGACATATTTCACAGATATAGAACAAACATTTTAAAAATTTGTATGGAACCATAAATGACCCCAAATAGCCTCACCAATTTTGAGAAAGAAGAACTAAGTAAGAGGAATCATGATACCTGACATCAAACTATATTACAAGTCCACAATAATCACAACAGTCTTGAACTAGCACAAGAATAGACACATAGATCAATGGAACAGAATAGAGAGCCCAGAAGTAAACCCAAGTCTCTATGGTCGATTAATATTCAACAAAAAGGGCAGAAGCATAAAATGGAAAAAAAGTAACCTGTTTAACAAATGGTGTTGAGATATGTGGACAGCTATGTGCAAAAAATGAAACTCAACCACAAACTTACAACATACTGAAAAATAAACTTAAGATGGATAAAAGACTTAAATATAAGTCACAACACTATGAAAGTCAATACCATAAGGTGTATAAAGAACTCATATGACTCCAGTCCAGGAAGACAAACGACCCAATTAAAAAATGGGCAGAACACCTGAACGAACACTTCTCCAAGGAGAACATACAGAGGGCCCAGAGACATATGAAAAGATGCTTGGAATCACTAGCCATCGGAGAGATGCGAATTAAAACCACAATCAGATACCACTTCACACCAATCAGAATGGCCATCATAAGCAAATCAACAAACAACAAGTGTCGGCAAGGTTGTGGAGAAAAGGGAACCCTAGTGCACTGTTGGTGGGAATGCAGACTGGTGCAGCCACTGTGGGAAACAGTATGGAATTTCCTCAGAAAATTAAAAATGGAACAGCCTTTTGACCTGGCATTCCATTCCTGGAACTATACCTTAAGTATCCTGAAACACAATTTTTACCTCCTTCATAAAGTTTATTCCTAGGTACTTTATTTTTCTTGTTGCTATATCAAATAGTAATTTTTTTTCTGATTTGTTTTTGATATTTCATTGTTTGTGTACAAAAATGCATTCTATTTCTGAATATTGACTTTGAATCCTGCTGTTTTGTTAAATTCACATGTGCACACCAATTTTATAATTATAATTTACAATAACAAGTGCTGGAAGCAACCTAAATGCATATCAGTAAGTGAGTGACCAAAAAACTGTGATACATTTACACAATGGAATACTACACAACAGAAATAAGGAGCCTCTACCTTTTGCGACAGTTTAGATGGATCTGGAGAGCATTATGCTAAGTGAAACAAGCCAGTCGGTGAAAGAGAAATACCATATGATCTCACCTATAAGTGAAACCTAATCAACCAAACAAACAAAGCAGAATACATCCAGAGACATTGAAATTAAGAAGAAACTGAGAGTAACCAGAGGGGAGGTGGGCCAGGATAATGGGAGGGAAAGGTGAAGGACTGTCCAGGTCTATGTATGAAGGACACATGAACAAAGCCAAAGTGGGTACGTTCGAATGTAGGACATGGAGATGGCTGGGTGATAGGGAATGTAGCGGGAAATGGAAAAAAACTGTACTTGAGCAACAATAAAAAATAATACTTGAACAACAATAAAACTGTACTTGAACAAAAATAAAAAAGAAAACAAAAAAGAAATGATTAAGTAAATAAATAACTATTGGGGAAGGAGAGGTCTTCCTTATAAAAATAAAACTTCCAATTAATAAATATAAAGAAAAGAGGGAAATAGAGAATAACCAACAGTCAGACAACACACAAATAAACTCCACAAATATAAACCATGGATGGATGCTAAAATGTGTGGGTAAAAGTGTGAGGATAAGTAGAGTTTACAAAATCTCAGTGTATCTTCCCCAAAACAATGATCACCTATGGTGGAAATGATAGGACATTACATTGGAAAATTTGAACAGACATCAACTCAATCAAGTGAGCAAGGTTAACATCACCAGGGGTTAGACACATAGGTATCAATAAGCCCTTCATATTATGCATGGAGAAAGACATAAAATTTGTGTGGTATGCTTACCAAAAATAAATAACCTCTCTCTAATCATTAGAGATACATAAATTGAGAGACATTCTACAAAATAACCGATTGGTGCCCTTCAAAATTTATAAATCATGAAAGACAGGAGTTAATTAAAGAACATCTCCAAGTTGGAGGAGACTAAGAAGAAATAATAAACATTTGCATCTGGGATTCTGGATAGAATCCTGGTACAAATAAGTAGAATGAGAATAAATTTGGTAAAATTAAAATGTCTGTAGTTTGTTTAATAATATTGTATCAATGTCACTTTTTTGTTCTTGGTAACTATTTAATGGCATGTAAGAGGTTACATTGGGGAAAGGAAGATGAGTTAAACACTTTATACTATTTTAAAACTGTTTTATGTACATAAAATTAGATAAATTAAAAATTAATAAAAATGAACCACCACATTTTCACCAGCTTCTAATTTTACTTTTGTTCCAGTTAAGAAATCAGTTTTTCCTGGCTGGTGTGGCTCAGTTAATTGCTTGGGAATGCATGCTTGGGTTGCTGGCCAGGTGCCCAGTAGGGGGCATGCGAGAGGCAACCACACATTGATGTTTCTCTTCCTCTCTTTCTCCCTCCATTACCCCCTAAAAATAAATAAATTCAATCTTTAAAAAGTTATTTAAAAGAAATAAATCATTATTTTATTGTTGCCTGTTAACACTTTAGGCTGAAGGATATAACACTTCGGCCTTCCCTTTCCCTGAAAAAAACCCAACCTATTTGCATCTCTTTCTATGACTCCATTCCCAAAAGCAATTTTTCTGCTCCATATTGTTCATATTCTTCAGGAATTTGCATCTAACTCATTAAAAGCAATCAATTCATCCCATTTGACTATTGTGGTCAATTTAGAAGTATATATCTTAGCCAATATAGAATAAGATTTAAGAAGGTATTTCAGGAGACTTCTCAGTCCCATCAACATGCTATTTTCTGTTGTTTAAAGAAGTAACATCTGGCACTATTACATACACTAATGATAACATGAAGGTAATTTGACTAAAAATGAGGTTGACACACAGAGTAGGACAAGTTTGAGATAATTATAAAGGATCTGAAGAGGAGCCCTGATAATGTCACAGTGAGTAAAACTAGACATAACCCCAGACCATAAAGTCACTAAGTTATGATATGATAAATTTCCTTTTATATTATAGATAGTTTGAGATGGATTCTTTGACATATTACATAAAAAGTTCTGATAGTTCACATTACACATTATTAGCATTCCTTATGAACCCTTGTATAGGTTTAGAATCTTTTATACCACAGTGCAGCTACTAATTAATTTGAGTTAGAGGATAAAATGCAACCTATTTTTTATTCCCAACATTTGTATATGTCAGACACTATGCTAGATGATATGGAGGATACATAAACAAATGTGAG
Source organism: Tonatia bakeri (assembly GCA_004024845.1). Taxonomy (NCBI): domain Eukaryota; kingdom Metazoa; phylum Chordata; class Mammalia; order Chiroptera; family Phyllostomidae; genus Tonatia; species Tonatia bakeri. The sequence continues at coordinate 70,428 of PVIA01006138.1, forward strand.
AGTTTCTGCTCTTCAGGGATGGCCTATTAACTCAGGAGTTAAGATATTTACATAAATAAGTATAAGGTCAAAAATGATACAGTAATAGGAGCTACAAGTTAAATGTTATAAGCTTTCAGAAAAAATATGGGGTTATTTATAGATCAAGAGATCAGGAAAAACTAAATGGAAGGGTTGGCATTGAGCATGGCCTTAATGAATGAGTAGAATTTAGACCTTGGAAATGGAGGAAGGGTGTTAAATAATAGAGAAAAATATTACCAGAATCTTAGATGCATGCTTCAAGAAGAGTCATTTTGTTATTTTTCTTCTTTTACATATGCATTTTTGTAATATTTTAAATAAAGTGAGGTTGCTATGATTTATTTTAAAAAATAGAATATTGGTAATACAAGTCAATATTTTGTTTTCATATAAGGAAATAAAGGTCTATAAATGGGAGAATGACTTACACAAGGTCATTGAGTTAAAGCAGAACTGTTGCTAGTTAAATGAGAAAGAGTGAACAATGGTCAACCTTGGTTTTGAATACAACCAATGTCATGGACCAGATGTTAAGTCTTGCAGTATTTGCTAAAATTTTTTGAAAGCATCATTTATAGCTCATGTATATAAAGGGGATAATAACTATTATTACAGGGTTGTTAAAATAGCATCAATGTGTATAAGTTTCTTAGGTTTTTTTTTTTATTTGGAATATATTGTCTTCATAATAATTGTGAGCCCATCCCCATAAGACTTCTCAAATGCCCATTAAATACTCTTCACTATTTTAAGAAAACTGATCTCAACAGAATATTTCCTGCATAAACTGTTCTAGTTCGTGCAACATGTTGTGTAAGAATAGCCAATTTGCAAATCTGGATTTGTCTGATTGGTCTATGGATTAGTGCACAAGGATCCTGGACACAAAGACCACTAATCATTTCATCTCCCTCAGTGAGTAGTAGCAAACCAACCCAATCAAAACATCTCTTGGAAAGTATACATGCTAGATGGTAAAAAAAGAAAGTATAATGTCAGCTCAGGTTGCTATTCCAAGTGATGATGAATAACATTTCTCTTTTTTTAAAGATCTTTTTATTGTTATTCTATTACAGTTGCCCCAATTTTTCCTCCTTTTCCCTCTTCCGCCCATCCCACCACTTACTCTCACAGTCAATTCCCACACTGTTGTCCATATCCACAGGCATTTCCTCTTTTCTATGAAAACCAGTAAATATCCGAATGCTAGCAATGTAGCAAATTAGATTATTTTTATGCTCTGGCAATAAATGTCTATAAGTAAAGGTAATCTGTGATTTAATTTTTCTTGAAACACAAAGAGTTTTATAGCTTCACCCATGTGTTCTCATTAAATGGTACAAAGAAGAGGAGGAGGAGGAGAGGGATGGGGGGGAGAGGAAGGTGAAAGCCTGTAGTAGAAGCAGTGAAAGAGACACAAGAGTCAGGTAATGTAATGTAAAATTATATACGAACATTATGTCCCAGAACAATGCATATGCTATCACTAATATTCCCAGCAATCAATGAGATAGGACTCATTTTTCAGATAAGAAACTGAAGCTTACGTAGTAAAGTAACCATTTCTAAATCATCCAGCCTTAGAAGTCGTGATCATTTTCTTTCCACCACAACATACAGCATAAGACAGTAAGTACTCTACTACTTTTACTTTTGTGAGACTCAACTACTCCTACAACTGGTCTTTATCCTCCCTTGCTTTCAAGAGTATCACCCTCTTACCCCCAAATTGATCTTTACCCTCATCTCTTGCTTTCAAAGTTTATCATCCTGTATTAAGCTGCAGATTATTTGTGGTTGATCATAGCTGAACAGATTACTCATTGCTAATTAAATAGCCCGATTCTGTCCACTGAAGCGAAGGCATTAAAGTATTTAATGTTTGTTTGGTAAACTGCTTTACTAAATGCTTCTTTGACTTTTATTGGTAATAAACATTAAGCATTTATTGCCTGTAAAAGCAGCTTCCCATCCAGCTTATGCTGTTACTATTTATAATTTTTTAATGAAATACCATTAACTTCCTTCAAATCAAAAGTTGTTTTTGTTCTCCTCTTTAAATTTCATTGTATGGGACAAAAAAAAAAAAGTTCACTAAAATTGGATGAACATATACTTTTACTAGTGGGTTTTTTATATAGAAAATGATAATTTGCTAAACTCAGAGCAGTTCAGGATTCAGATCACCTATAGGACTAATTCCCTTTCTTTTCCTAACACATTCTTTTAGCCGCATGGTGTTCTTTCTTGGGTGGGTACAGCCAGGTTGAGCACTAATGATAAAACCAAAGAATTCTGACTTTCTCACTTTCACTGTGATTTGATTGTTTTTTTTAACCTGAATTTTTCACTTAACCTTATGAATTAATATTTTTCTTTTTGCTGGTAACATGAATACTTATGGGGTGAACCCAGAATTCTTAAATCTGGTTAACTTTCTTCAGGTTGAGCTCCTTCAGGATGAAAGAATGGGGAGAATGTTTGGAACTTATAAACAGGGTCCTGAGTCTCTGAACTCTAAATTCTAGTGTCTGAGCCTGCCCACTTAAACTTTCTTACTTAAGTCTGGAGGAAACATTCTTAGTTCATTGATGAATGCATTTAACAATTATTTTAAAATAAAAGTACAATACATAAGAAAACCATTTAAGTCTAACTTTACTAATTTTTCTCATTTCAGTTCCCTTACTTATTCTTCATCTTTTGCTTCTTAGTTCAAAAATGTGGATCCTCAAAGGGTCACTGAACAGACTTAAAATCAGGAAATGCGGTTAATTGCTAAAATTACTAATTCATTCATTTTCTAGGGTTAACTTTGTTCCCAGTTATTCAGTTGGCAGCAGCATTGGAGGATGTTCTGATATTTCCAGGAAGTCACCTATACCATAAGCTAAGGATGAAGAAATCACAGCCCCTGATGTGCTGTCTCAATGCTCAAAAAGAATGTAAAAAAAAAAACCCATAAAAATCAAATGTTTTGTTCTGTAATTCAATCAATTCAACACTTTTGAGAAAACAGACACATATCTGAGAAGTTTGTATTACCTGTGTTTACATTATAAATCTCTGAGGGATAATTTATTTAACAGCAATATTTTAATCTAACTTTTCCATGTTACTGTTGAAAAGAATTATAGTGCCTGCAAAAATTGATTGATTTGTTTTATAACAGAGAAGGGACAATTTATTCTAAGAATATCAAATACCTGTCTGGGTATTTCTAAAGTGTCTCTGTCTGTCATGTGCATTCATTAGGTAGTCAAAATGGAGCAAAGACACTCAGGTGACAAAAAGAAAAAACATGTTTTCTTTTTGTACACAATTTTGCTTTGTGAGAAAGCTGTCCTTGATTTGTGTAAGTCTTAAGGAAAAACTTCCACTAAGCATCCGACATAAAAATAGGTGTAGCCTGTGTTTTGTTTGTTGTTGTATTAAATGCAAGTTAGTAACTAAAGAATATTAATTATTTGTATTTACCAATTTACAGTTTTACCATTTATAGTTGTCAATCTAGAGTGAAAGAGGTAAATGTTAAATAAAGAAACAAAGTTGTGGGTTATTTGTTTTGCTATTTGACACTGAAATAAGTCTACTACTTCTTTTATCTTTACTATGTTGATTTTATTGGGATAACATTGGTTAGCAAAATCATACATGTTTCAAGTGTATAAGTCAACGAAATATCACTTGCCATATTGCATCGTGTACCTATCACCAAAACTAAAATGTCTTTCTAGTCCCATTTATCCCCTCTTTGCCCTCTTTCACCTAGCCTCAAAACCCTTTGCTTCTGGCTATTACCACATTGCTGTCTGGTGTGTGTGTGTGTGTGTGTGTGTGTGTTCACATATAAAGTGTATGCATGCATATATATATATATATATATATATATATATATTTAGACATTTTATTTAGAAATCCTCATAGTGCCATCTTGCAGCTTTATGTTCTAAGATGTAGGTATAATTCCACTAATCCTGCTGTAAAATAGCTAACTATGGCCTAAATTCATACAATAGCTAGCCCTAGCCCACCTATTTTTTTTTAATTCTAAGATGAAGGAAGTTGTTTCCCAATTAACTTAAGTGTGAGTTATACTTTCAAGTGTTTCTGTTTATTTAGCTTATAAATGGTAGTAAACTAGGGTTATTAAAATTGATCAATACTTTTCTAAGAATATGAGAGACTCTTCCAACTGACTTGTTCTCTTGCTTGCACACATAGCTAAAGTTAACAATAAACATACTGTTAATATCATATGATCTCACCTTTAACTGACACCTAATCAACAAAACAAACAAGCAAGCAAAATAGAACCAGAGACATTAAAATTAAGAACAATCTCACAGTAACCAGAGGGAAGGTGGGAGGGGATAATGAGGGGGAAGGGTTTTCAGGAACAACTCTAAAGGGCACATGGACAAAACTAAGGGGGGTGGAAGCAGGGGAGGGATGTGGGGATGGCTGGGTTGGGGGGAAGTGGTGGGGGATAAATGCAGACCACTACTCTTGAACAACAATGAAATAACTTAAAAAATTGGAAAGTAATGTTATGTGCAATACCTCTATAAGTATAAAATAAAACCTTATTAAGTGATATTAACAAAGACACTATGAGTTGAGATATAAACTATATACACATAATAAAATCTCATAACTTAAAAAATCACTAAAAACAACATGGTATAATATAAATATTTTAATATAATAATCAGGAAAAGTGTACCCATCTTCATTTGATCACCACCACCTCTTTAATGTTTTGGTTTGCATTATTTGGTTTAATTTACTCCCATCCTACTCTCTCCTGCCTTGATAGGAAGGTCTTTCTAGGGATAGACCATTTAATTTTACTTACCACCACACTATCCATCCTCAGCATCTAGCTTTTTGCTTTATATTTTTCTTGATATCACTTTTATCTTTTTCTTGTATTATTTCTTTATTACATATGCATTGAGTATGTAGTATTTGTAAATATGAATAATTACTGCTATCAATCTGATAGCTAAAACTTGCACACAACTTATTTGCTAGTTGGTAATACATATTTAATATGTGTTAACCAATTTATTCTTTTCAAGAACCCTATGAGGTAGGCATTGTTATTATCTCCATTTGACACAGGGAGAAACTAACATGCTGAGTAGTTAGTGACCTCCCAAAATCTCACAGCAAGTAAGCGATAGAGCTGACATTTCAATCCATGCAAGTGGCCACCTCTAAAGTAAGGTAAGGTATATTTATCATCTATAATATTAAATATAGAAAAATTAGAAAACACAAATAAAATACCATTTAAAAAATCTTTTTTCCACCATTTAGAAATAACCACTGTTAGCATTTTGGTTTGTTTGACTGCATTGTTTTATTTTAATTGAATTATACACAAGCAGTTTTGTAGCCAATTTTTACTTGACTACAAAACAGTGTACCATGAATGCCTCCCCATGCCAAATATGGCTATATATTTATAATTTACAATTGTTATACATTACTAATTATTTGGTTTACTAGTCATACTTATCATCAAGATGTTTCCTATTTTTCATTTCTAATCAGTTTTGTGATAAAATCCTTGCATAATTTATGTAAGTAAAATTTTGTTGGCATAAAGCATGTAGTAAAAGCATTTTATTAGTTTAAGAAGCCTATAAAAAGGTAGAATACTAGGAATTGGTATTGATGTAATGTCACTGCATTAATTTTTCCAAGCAAACTGTAACATTCTATCTATTGAAATAGAAGCTGTAGTTATCAAAATTTATCAATATTATAATATGTACAAGATAAGGAATTACATAATTTTCATGTTGAAGTTTATGCTGAATACAAAATATTCTTTCATATGTCAATATAAATTTAATAAGTTAGCCATATCAACTTAAATTTCAGAAAAGTTTGAGCCTTTAAAGGAACTGCTTTTAAATCATCCTAAGTGTCATACAATTGTATTGAATTACTCTTTGTGAACAAGTCCTCTAAATACTGGTTGCACTTTGTTCAACATTTCTCGGGAATCTTAACTCAAAGTTTTCAGTAGATACTGCACCCCCAAAAACCTGAACTTTACTGAGTAGATCACTAAACTAGATAAAGTCTTATCTGGAAGAGATTTGTGGGTGTGGATTGTGATGGAATGATTCTCAATGAGATTAAGAGGAGGCCCACAAGGATTTTGAGAAAGTATGCATGAAAAATGTATGAATCACAATTTTTATACATTTTGAAATAAGAAAATAAAAAGGAAAAAGTCAAATTGAAAACATCCTTTATTTAACAAAATGTTTCTCTGAGCTTATCAGATACCTTGTAACAATAAATCTATTCTCTTAATTGAACACATTATTGTCTACAGAGAAGTTAATTAATGATGCCACAATTTCAAATTTTCTAATTGTAAAATACAACTTTAGATATAATTGAATAAAATTTTATGACTAAAATTAAAGACCATTTAAAAATATAGTATTCAGCCCTGGCAGGTGTGGCTCAGTGGACTGAGCACTAGTTTGTGAAATGAAAGGTCACAGATTTGGTTCCAAATCAGGGCACATATCTGAGTCGTGGGCCAGATCCTCAGTTGGGGGCATGCAGGAGGCAATAATTTGATGTTTCTCTCCCTTTCCTTCTCCCTCCCTTTCCCTCTTTAAAAAGAAAAAATATATATAGTATTCAGTGAAAAAGATACCACTGATATGGCATTAAAGAGAGACAGAGCTAAGAAACTTACTAAAGAACATGATTACTACTACTAATTGCTATACATATGATAATTTTAATATGTATTTGATCTGAATTAAATATTTTCTTTAACTTACATAGATGTTAGTTTAATTTTCTGGAAAGAATTTCATTTGGAATATATTTTTGAATGGAAGAGATTAATAAAATAAAACCAATTAGACTGTAAATAAATGTTTTTAAAACATAATTTTGCTTAATTTCAGTTTCTTCTTTCACTCTCAGAAGTTTTCTGCTTTATATAATAAATTGTATTGTTATGTTAGCTCTCACCATTAGGTGAAAGTTGATGGGGAACTTTGTATGGATGCATGAAGCTATTATCACCTGAAGTTATGTTAAAATATACCTCAAGAAACACACATACCTTGTGGTTACTTATGCTATTTTCTTACATAAACAAAAAAGACATGAACAGTTAATTGAATTCTAGTTTCATATAATGGAACACCAAATGAATGTTTACTAATTAATACTGTATGTGGATATAGTCATCTTGCTAACAGGTCTTTCGACACTTTAACTTCTCAATTTATTTTATTCTTGAAATAATGTCAGATTATCCACTAATATATTATTCCTTAAATAAATCTACAAATCTATTTGAGTATATTAACTTCATTTTATAAAGTTCAATGTAAATAGCTATTGTTTGGTTTAAAAGTTATTAAATAATTAGCTTGATCAAATATTTCACTTACCTGTTTTGTGTCACCCTTTGTGACAGTATGAATGGGCCTGGAGGACATTATGGTAAGTGAAATAAACCAGTTAGAGAAAGACAAATACTGTATGATTTCACACATATGTGGAACCTAATAATCACACTGAACTAACAAGCAAAATAAAGATAGATTCATAGAAAGGAGGATGACAGCTACTGCGGGGAGGGTAGAGGTGGAGGAATTGAGCAAAAAGGAAAAAGGACTCATGGATGTGGACAACAGTGTGGTGATTGCAGGGGTGGGGGTATAAGGAGATTGAATGGTAATGGTAAAACATACAGTAACAAATAATGAAAAAGACTGAAAATGGTCTGTGAACCAAGAAGAGTTTTATTAAGTTTCCTGTTTTTAGGCTTTAAAAATTATTTTGAGATGGCAAATGACTACGTTTGGTACATACAAACAGAAACACCACCACTAACTTTTCCAGTTATCATAATTGATGATCATGATTACTAAAATATTATCTTCCATTTTAATCCAATCCAACAAATTTCACTGACAAATCCAACACCTATGTTTATTCCCACATCCTTCACTTTTTTCACTTACACAAAAAACACTAATAATTTCAATCTACAAAATTTCAAAATTTTTAATTACAGCTAAAAATATTGACTCCTTAACAATATTATAATTTCCTAATTAGGTTAATAAGAGTAATTTTCACAATATTCTGTTAATAAAATCCAAAGAACTCTATTCTTGCTATATATTAATGTGGTTAACTCTAAAACAACCATTTCATAAATGGATATTGATTGTTCCATGAAGAAAACAAATAGGTATATAAATACCTGGGAATAAAGCCTATTTCCTAGAAGTGGAAGATGGAAGTGAAGTAGGTGGGGGCTGAACCCACTCACTTGTGCACCCATCTGGGACATGTAGCTGATTTTCTGAAGAACAGAGTGAAGGATACCACTGAGTCCCACAAAACTACTACCATAGAAGTTCACACTACAAAGACAGCTAGCAAAGCAGAGGATGGGAAACACAGAAACAAACAAAAAGATTCACCTAAAATGGGGAGACAAAGAAAGAATCTACATCAAAAGGAATGGAAAGCTCCCCACTAAAAGAGCTAAATAAAATGGAGGCAAGCAAACTATTGGATATAGAATTCAAAAGAATGGTTATAAGGATGCTCAAGGAACTCAAAGACAACTACAAGGAACTGAGTGAAAAATATGACATTATGAAAACTTAAATAGAAATTATAAACAAGAACCAAAAAGAAAAGAAGAACACAATAACTGAAATTAAAACAAAAACAGTAGAATAAATTCCAACCAGACTGGATGAAGCAGAGGGACAAATTAATGGGCAGAAGACAAGGTAGGAAGAAATATCCAAGTAGAGAAACTCCAGAAAAAAAAGACTAAAAAAAATATGAGGATAGCTTAAGGGAGTTTCAAGACATTATGAAACACAACAACATCCAAACAATAGGAATAAAAGAAGGAGAAGATAAGGAAAAAGGAAGAGAAACCCTTTTTTAAAAAATAATGACAGAAAACTTTCTGAAGGTGGGGAAGGGAAAAACCATGCAAGTTCAAGAAACACAGGGGGTCCCAAATAAGAGAACCCAAAGAGGCCTACTCAAAGACACATCATAATTAAAATGCCAAATTTTAAAGACAAAGAGAGAATCTTAAAAGCAGCAAAGGAAAACAAGAAGTAACATACAAAGGAGCTCCAATAAGGCTAGCAGCTGATTTCTCAACAGAAACACTTCAATCCAGAAGAAAATGGCAATAAATATTCCAAGTAATGAAAAGCAAAAGTCTGCAACTGAGACTACTCTATCCAGCAAGGGTCTCAATGAAAATGGAAGGCAAAATAAGAATTTTCCCAGCAAGAAAAAGAAGGATGAAAGAATGCACCTCCATCAAATCAGAATAATAAGATATACTGAAGGGATTCCTTTAAGAAAACTAAGTAAGAGAGAGAGAGGTGGGGAGGGGGAGACAAGTACAAATAGAGAAAATGAATAAGTACCTATCAATAATAATCTTAAATTTAAATGATCCAATCAAAAGACATTGGGTAGCTGAATGGATAATAAAACATGGCCCACACATACACTGCCTCTAAGAGACCCACATTAACAACAAAGAACTACACAGACTGAAAGTGAAGGGTTGGAAAAAATATTCTAAGCAAATGAACAGAAAAAAAAAAACCAACCTGGGATAGCAATACATATCAGAAAAAAATAGACTTCAAAACAAAAACCATAAAAACAGAAACTGAAGGACACTTTGTAATACTCAAGGGAAGAATCCATCAAGAAGACATAAACATTTTAAACATATATGCACCCAACATAGGAGCAACCAAATATATAAGCATAATCTGAGGGGTCTTCATGAAAGATATAGAGAGCAACACACTTATACAAGGGGATTTTAACACCCCACAGTCAAAAATGGATAGATCTTCAAAACAAAATATCAATGAGGGTATTGCAGCATTGAATAATGCCCTAAATCAAATGGCCTTAACTGATTATATATATATATATATATATATGGTTCATCCCAAAGAAGCAACATACCCATTCATTTCAAATGCATATGGAACATTTTCACAGATAGACCACATAATAAGACACCAAACAAGCCTCAAAAAATTTAAGAAAATAGAACTCATATCAAGCATTTCCTCAGACCACAGGGGCCTGAAACTAGAAACCAACCTCAAGGAAAAAACTCAAAAACACTCAAATTCATAGAGATTAAATAGCATGCTATTAAACTATGAATGGGTTAAGAATGATATCAAGGAAGAAATCAAAGTTTCTGGAAACAAATGAAAATGAATGCACAACAGTCCAAAACCAATGGAACACAGCAAACATGGTCCTGAGAGGGAAGTTCATAGCAATACAGGCCTATCTTCAAAAAAAAAAAAAAAACAGAAATATTTCACATAAATAACCTAACACTACATCTATAAGAACTGGAGGAAGAACGATAAATAAGGCCCAGAGTGAAAAGAAAGAAAGAAATAACCAAGATCAGAGCAGAATTAAATGATGTAGAGGCTAAAAGAACAATCCAAAGGATCACAGTAAATCCATGAGCTGATTCTCTGAAAAGATAAACAAATTTGACAAGATTATAAGCACACTCATGAAGAAAAAAAAAACAGAGGACACATATAAACAAATCAGAAATGAAAGAGATGACTACTGATAATACAATAATACAAAGAATTGTAAGAAATTATTGCAAAAAACTTATGCTAAGAAATTTGAAAACCAAGGTGAAGTGGACTAATTTCTAGAAAAATATAATTTTCAAGAAATGAATGAGGGAGAAGCAGAAATCCTGAACAGCTGATGAAATAGAAGCAGTAATAATAATAAAAAAAAAAACTCCCGTCACACAAAAGCTTTGGACCAGATGGTTTTACAGGAGAATTTTATAAAGCATTTAAGGAAGAGCTAACCCCTATCCTTCCAAAATATACAAAAAATCCAAGAAGAGCAAACATTCTCAAACTCTTTTGAGGAAGCCAGTATCATCCTAATTCCAAAACCAGATAAGACATAACAAAGACAGAAAACTGCCAGGCAATATTGCTGATGAACATATATAGTAAAATCCTCAACAAAATATTGGCAAAAATTTTTAGTTTTCTGAGGAAGTTCCATACTGTTTTCCATAGTGGTTGTACCAGTCTGCAGTCCCACCAACAGTGCACTAGGGTCCCCTTTTCTCCACAACCTCTCCAACACTTCTTGTTTGTTGTTTTGCTTATGATGGCCATTCTGACTGGTGTGAAGTGGTACCTCATTGTGGTTTTAATCTGCATCTCTCTGATAACTAGCAATATTGAACATCATTTCATGTGATTTTGGATCTTCTGTATGTCCTCCGTGGAGAAGTGTCTGTTCAAGTCCTTTGCCCATTTTTTAATTGGGTTGCTTGTCTTCTTAGAGTGGAGTCGTGTAAGTTCTTTATATATTTTGGAGATTAAGCCCTTGTATGAGGTATCATTGGCAAATATGTTTTCCCATACAGTTGATTCTTTTTTTATTTTGATACTGTTTTCTTTAGCTGTGCAGACGCTTTTTATTTTGATGAGGTCCCATTTGTTTATTCTTTCCTTTATGTCCCTTGCTCTAAGGGACATGTCACCCTTAACAGGAACCTAAACAAAACAAAACAAAACAAAAAAACAAAGAAAGAAGCAAAATATAGTCAATGACACTGTAATAGAGGACAGGCAGAAAGTGACCAGAGGAGAGAGAAGAGGGAATTTCAGGGGAAAGGGGGGAGGGTTTATAGGAACAAAGTTAAAAGACACATGGATAAAACTAGAGGTAGGGTGGTAATTGGAGGGAAGTTGGGAAGGAGGGATGCGTAGGCTGGATTGGTAGTAAAGGGGAGAAAACTGTACTTGAACAATGATTAAAATAAAATTTACAAAAAAGAATAACCACAAAAAATATTGGCACACAACATGCTACAATACATTAAAAAGATCATACACCATGATGAAATGGAATTCTTCCCAGCGATGCAAGAATGGTACAATATTTTCAAATCAATAAATGTAATTTATCACATAGGCAAAAGGAAAGACAAAAATCACATGATCATAGGAATAGATGCGGAAAAAGCATTCGATAAGGTACACTACCCATTTATGATAAAAAACACTCAGTAAAGTGGGAGTAGAAGGAGCATACCTCAACATAATAAAGGCCATATATGAGAAACCTACAGCTAACATCATATTCAATGGGCAAAAAATAAAAGCTTTCCCACTAAGATCAAGAACAAGACAAGAATGTCTGCTTTCACCACTTCTAGTCAACCAAGTATGGGAACTCCTAGCCACAGTGATCAGATAAGAAAAAAATAAAATAAAAGGCATCCAAATTGGAAAGGAGGAAGTAAAACTGTCACTGTATACAGATGATATGATTGTGTACATAAAAAACCTTATAGACTACACCAAAAAACTACTCAATCTAGTATGCGAATTTGGCAAAACAGCAGGATTCAAAGTCAATATTCAGAAATTGAAGCCATTTTTATACACCAACAATGAGATAACAAAATCAGAAACAGGAAAATAAATCCCATTTGCTATTGCAAAAAAAAAAATAATAAGGTAGCTAGGAATAAACCTTACCAAAGAGGTAAAAGACCTTTGCTTAGAAAACTACACAACACTGATGAAAGAAATTAAGGAAGACACAAATAAATGGAAGCATATACTGTTTTCATGGATTTGAAGAATTAACACCATTGAAATGTCCATATTACCCAAAGATTTTACAGATTCAATGCAATCCCTATTAAAATATCAATGATATATTAAACAGATATAGAATACACATTTCAGAAATTTATATGGAACCATAAATGAACATGAATAGCCATAACAACTTTAAGAAAGAACAAAGTAGGAAGGATCATAATACCTGATATAAAGCAATATTACAAGGCTACTGTAATCAAAAAAGTATGATACTGGCATAAGAACAGACACATAGAACAATGGAACAGAATAGAGAGCACAGAAATAAACCCAAGTCTCTATGATCAATTAATATTCAATAATGGGAGAAGTAGCATAAAATAGACTAAAAACAGCCTCTTTAACAATGTTGGGAAACCTGAACAGCTACATGCCAGAAAATGAAACTTGATCACTAACTTGCACAATACACAAAATAAATTCAGGATGGATAAAAGACTTACATATAAGTCTCAACGCCATAAAAGTCCTAGAGGAGAACATAGGCAGGAAAACTTCAGATATCCCACTCAGCAATATTTTCACCAATATATCACCTTGAGCACTTCTCCAAGATGGACATACAGAGGGCCCAGAGATGTATGAAAAGATGTTCAGCATTAATAACCATCAGAAAGATGCAAATTAAAACCACAATGAGCTACCACTTCACATCCACCAACATGGCCATCATTAACAAATCAACAAACAACAACTGCCCACCAGTAAATGAGTGGATAAAAAGACTATGGTATATTTACACAATGGAATGCTATGAAACAGAAAGAATAAAAGAGCTTCTACCCTTCTCGACAGCATGGATGGGACTGGAGAGCTTTATGCTAAGTGAAATAAGCCAGGTGGTGAAAGACAAATACCATATGATCTCACCTATAATTGGAACCTAATCAGCAAAACAAACAAGCAAGCAAAATACCACCAGAGACCCTGACATAAAGAACAAACTGACAGTAACCAGAGGGGTGAAAGGAGGGTGATATCAGGGGAAACAAGGGGAATGGCCATCAAGAAAAATGCATAAAGGATACATGGACAAAGCCAAAGGGGGTAGGAGAGTAGGAGGAGGTGATGGGTGGGGTGGGAGGCATTGTGATATGAAAATGGAGAAAACTTTACTTGAACAATAAAAAAACAACTATGGGACATAAAAAAGGATATTTCCTTTCCATGTTACAAACTGTATCTTTCTTAAAACAAATCATTATTAAAAGATAAAACAAAAATGTAGTAGAATAGATAATCAAATGAGATTCATTTTTCTTTGATATTTTTCATCATAAGATACAAGATGTTTTGAAGTTGTTTGTAATTTAACTGCAGTTCCATTTTGTTCCTTTGACTTGTTGAATAATCTGTTTCAAAATATGTTTTTATAATTGAGATAGATGAAAAGTGAAATTGATAAAGATATACAATTGGCTTATCTTTTTATTGGTTGCTTCTGTTCATATTTTTATGCTGTCTTCCTATAGAATGTTAAAATTCGCAAGACTTCACAGATAGTATTTAATGTTTTTTTCTAAGCTGTTTTGGTCCACAATTTTATGTTCTGTGTCTTTAATAAATAATTAGGATCTTGAGAAACAAGATGGCATTGATACAGGTTGGGGTTTCTTTTGCAGCTTGAATAAGTGAAACATAAATGGATATTATTTTATAGCAATAATTTACATGCTTCCAGTTATAATCAAATAATTCATTAATTCCCCAGAAATGTGGGTAAAATTCCCAAGTATTTTTTAAAGAATTTATTTGTTTATTTAGTTTTAGAGAAAGGGGAAGGGAGGGAGAATGAGAAGATAAACATCAATGTGTGGTTCCTTCTCTAGCGCCCCCTGCTGAGGACCTGGCCTGCAACCTAGGCATGTGCCCTGACTGGGAATTGAACCAGCAACCATTTGCTTCACAGGCTGGCACTCAATTGATTGAGCCATACCAGCCAGTGCACCCACAAGTACTTTTGAACCACAAAAAAAGTAGTTCCTCAAGGTACAGCTTGGTTTTAGAGATTTCCAAGAGGAACATCTATTCATTAAATAATAATTCAGCTAGTTATGTCACACAATGTTTGCATACTCAGCTCGATGATACCTGGGCTGTTATAGTCAACCAAAGAAACGCATAATTTGATTATTTTACATGATATTTTATAATTATTGACGAAGAAACACAAGAAATTGCAGAAATAATCAGCCAAGTTACACAGGTAAATAAAATGTAAATCAGAGATGACTTAACCTTGTCTTATAACCCATTCACCCTGATTCTGGAATATATCAAAATATTTAAAACAAACTAACACGAATAGGTGATAAATAAAAAAATAGATAGATATATACATAAGGTAGATTAGATTTAATCTAAACTAAACTGCTTCAGACTTGATGCATTTTAATTAGGTAATAGGAATAATATTGTTGCCTCTGGATACAACAAGCCAACTTCCAGCACAGATAAATCAAGTTTATTTGATGATTCCTTATGTCCACAATATATATTTAGGTCCTACTGTGAGCTCAGAAACAAAGTAGGTGCTCTGATTGGAGCATAATATAAGTAAAAGCCTTATTCTGATCCTTAAGATACCTTTATTAGTTAGAAATATATCGCACACACACATAAACATATTTTGAACATAGACAAAGCTTTGTAACCAATCTATATACAAATGCGAGAAAATGTGATGAACCTCCATTTTTTATCAACTGAAATATTCTCATTCTCATAATATTTATTGATTTTTCTCCATAAAGGAAGTATGAGTAATGTTTTGACATAATTTAAAATAACAGAGGCATGGAAAAATGTTCATTTCTTAGATTTTATATTACATGAAGTTGTTTTTTTATATTATGCTATATTTTCCCTTTTCTGATGTAATGAATTTGTCACCTAAAAATTGATTTTCAAACATTAATGTCTTTTTACTTGGTCAAATCTTATTATATCTTCTTGGCTTTGATCTGAATTGTTGCAAAGTAGCATTTGATAATCCTTTGGTAGGAAAGAAATCCCTACTCTGAACATGATCGATTGTTAGGTTATAGTGCTGAGAGGAGTAGTTTAAAATATTAGCAAGTGCTTTTGATGAATACCTGTTACAGTTTTGAGAATACTGGTTTTTCAACCATATCATAGTTTATAAAAAGAAAAGGAAGAAGAAGAAGCAAAGAAGTAAGCTAATTGTAAGATGTGGCTAAAAGAAACTAATCTATTCTTAACTTCATTTCATAAACAACAGCAAAATTGAATGGAGACAATCATGAATCACAGGAGGATGAGAATTGGGTAACTAATTGGCCTATTTTCTGTACTGTCAGAACTCTCAAGCAATTTTTGTCAATTATAACTGCAAATCAGCATACTATTTCCTCCACATGAACTATCCATTGCCTGAGGACTAACTGTGTATCCTGGAATAACTCATGATGAATTGCTAGAGACCATTTTCCACTAGTGAATCATTATGAGGAATTTATAGTGAAATACCAGCACTAAAATTCTCTAAAAGTCCATGGTGAAAAAAATCCACCCAAAAATGCATTACTTGCAAAAGACTGTCTGCTTTAGTTATCGATAAGATCAATCCACTGGTAAACTCTGTGAAACAAAACAAAGCAAAACCAAAGTCAAAATATCACCCTCATATCCTTACCTTTCTGCTGAATGTACTTGTCCCCTTACGTATTGAATAAATCCTATGCTAACCAGAGACAGCTGGTAGTTTCAATTTGGGTTGTATGTTTGTTTTGTAATTTTAGTTCAATCAATTTTGCTACTGGGAATAACATACTTTCTCTTATATCACCTGGTTTCCTGGGTTACTGTGACATATAATCTTGTCTTCCACAAATCAGCGTGCCAATCATACTTTGATAGAAGTAAAAAAAATATTACAGTATAGTTTCAGATTGTCACAAAAAAACATTAATTTGCCAAATATTCTATTATCTCCAAAATTCATGTTCCCTTTATACAAATAAGGTAGCTGACAGGTGGATTTCAAGAACTTCCAGGGAGGTGACCATATCTTCTATGGCAATGTCCAATTGCAAAACAAAAATAAATTGTTTTGAGAGAACCTCTAAAATACAGGTTAATTATTTTTATACTAGGATCTTTGGTCTTAGGAGTCTAATGTATCACCCAGCATATTAAAATCCATGTAATAAGAAGGCATTGATACGTCATATTTATTTTATTATGCCATCATGAAATTTAATTGGAATTAGTAATGGTGTCTTGAATCTATTTTTAGCTCATTTTTCAAAATATTTGCTAGGGGATTTTGTACAAAATGTGTATTTAATAAATAGTGTTAAAGAATAAAATTTTTAAGACTTAGACATATTATGTAAGGCACAGAGATTTACACATAAAGAGGATAAGGTACATGATGAAAGTAAAGCCTACCCTTGACATTCATTACTCCTATTAGGAAATAACATTCACTGAAAGGTCAACAGCTATTTAGGCATCTGAAGCAAAGGTCTGAGGAGAAAAGACGTAATTCACCGGTAAAGAATCATGTAGGGGTCCATAAATACCACTTAGAATGTATAAACACATTATGTATTCTTGAAAAGAACAGAGCCATACATATTCTTTTGTTTACTTTGGCTTTCTTTTCTTTTCTGTTTTGTGTTTAATAAGAAAGACAGTGCTTTGGCTGGTGTGGCTCAGTGGATTGAGCACTGGCTTGTGAACCAAAGGGTCACTGGGTTGATTCCCATCCATGGCACATGTCTGAGTTGCAGGCCAGGTCCCCAGTAGGGGGCTTGCCAGAGGCAACTACACATTGTTGTTTCTCTTCCTGTCTTTCTCTTTCCCTTCCCCTCTAAAAATAAATAAATAAAATATTTTTGTAAAAAGGACAGTGGCTTTAATGGTAAACACAGTAAACGGTATGAAAGATATTGAACATTTTTGTTACACCTACTTTCACTCTATTTTTTTAATAAATTTTACTATTTTTTATTGTTGTTCAATAACAGTTAAACCAATCTCAGAAGTAAACCAAACTAATTTTTATTGTTGTTCAAGTACAGTAAAAAAAGTTTGGTTTTCTTCTGAGATTGATTTAATTGTTATTAACTGAGATTGGTTTAACTTTGATGTGTAGGAAACCTACACATCAAAGTATTAGTTTAATAGTGGTAGATTTCATTGTCTTTTGGTCTTTTTAATGCTTCATGTTTTTAATAATTTTTTCAATATTTGAACACCATAGTCAAAAGAATTTAATCTCGGAGTAGCAAAAGTTGACATTTTAAAAACAATAAAACAAAACTTTTTTGTGCATGAATCAGTCAAAATCCACCTACATACACAAGAACTGATCTAGGAGGGAGATTAAGAACATTCTTCAGTTTTGGAATTGAAGTTATACTAAAATTATATGATCTGATATCAATATGCTCTTTCTCGATTTTAAACTCTGTGAAGGCAGTCTTTGCTATTTTGTTAACCTCATACCCTAGTGCTTAGACAGTACCTATCAATATACTTTTAGCTCAATAAATAACTTTGAGTGAATGTTTTTATGAGTCATGAAAAAAGGTTCATAAAAGTAAAATATGCTAGTTTTAAAACTTAAAACTTATCTGAAATTGTCCTCCTTATGTTCTCTTCTAGGACTTTTTTGGTGTCATGACTTATATTTAAGCCTTTTATCCATCTTGAGGGTTTTTTTGTGTGTGTGTATGGTATAAGTTGGTGGTTGATTTTCATTATTTATTTATTTATTTATGTTGTTGTTGTTGTTGTTGTTGTTCAAGTACAGTTGTCTCTGCTTTCTGAGTTCTATTTTTTTGCATGTAGCTGTCCAGATCTCCCAGCACCATTTGTTGAACAGGCTATTTTTACTCCATTTTATGCTCCTGCCCCCTTTGTCAAATATTTTTAAACATTTTATTTATTTATTTTTAGAGAGGGAAGGGAGGGAGAGAGAGAGAGAGAAACATCAATGTGCGGTTGCTGGGGGACACGGCCTGCAACCTAGGCATGTGCCCTGACTGGGAATCGAACCTGCGATGCCTGGTTCGCAGCCTGCACTCAATCCACTGAGCTACACCAGCCAGGGCAACCTTTCACAAATATTAATTGACTATATAAGTGGAGCCTAATCAACAAAACAAACACATGAGCAAAATATAAACAGAGATGTAGAAATAAAGAACAGACTTGCAGTAACCAGAGGGGAGGGTGGAGGGGAATAACTAGGGAAAGAAAGGGAAAGGTCTAGTCAAGAAACATGTAATAAAGGACTTATGGTAATGGACAAGTGTGGGATATGACTGAGGGAATGGTGAGTGGGCAGAGTGCTGAGAACAATGTGTGAAAAATTGGGTCCACTGTAATTGAACAACAATAAAATCATAAAGAAAGCAATGAAAACTACTGACCCATGTTCACAAACAAAAAGAGGAGATTATTTTTATTGAAACTACAGGGTTGACTGGGGTCACCAGAGACATGGAAGTAAAGAACAGACAGTAACCAGAGTGGAGGATGGAGGGGAGTAACAGGGGAAAGAAGGGGAAGGATCATCAAAGAACATGTATAAAGGACACATGGACAAAGGCAAAGAGGGGGAGGACTGAATGTGGGAGGTGGGGGTGGGTAGAGCAGAGGAGAGTAAAGGGGGGAAATGGGATAACTGTAATTGCACAACAAAAAAAGAGGAAAAAAAGACAAGTGTAAAAAAACTTATTCGTGAATCTTTGTAGGACAATATAACATAATAAATATTAATTATTTATCAGAAGCATTTGCTTCATTTGTAATGGTGCCACAGGTAATTTATATCCACACACACACACAAGATTATGCTGACACATTGTAGGTAACTTGAGTATTTTATTACCTCTTGTTGAAAACATGTGCATTATAAACACCTCTATAAGGTTAGTTGAAAAACTTCATTGTTGCTCAACAGTTTTCACCTCATTTAAGAGAAAAAGACTATGCTGATTTAATAAACAGTCATGCTTTTCTTTTTCTTAAATCAACACTATTTCTCTCAAGATTTTGGTGAAAGTTATAAATTTCAACTTCTGTATGAGTAGCAGTGGCAATTTAAGTGGGTAACAGATTAATCCACTCAAAACTTTAAAAAGCTTAGAATATTTTTTGAAGTGTACTAAACTGACATGTTCAGATCATAATATTTAATTTTAATAGGACAAGCCAATATTTTAATATTCAGGAAAATAAAAAATAATGTCCATGTATAATGTCTGTTTAACATTTAGAAACTGAAAAAGTTAAGAATTGTGTTGTTAATGTTCTTTTTCTTTGTTTTACTTTTTTCATGAAAGAAATTTGTGTGTATATATCAACATCAAAATGTCATGCCTAATAGCCCTAGTTATCCTTCAACTATTAAAATTAAAGTACATTTGTTTAATCTCACAAGATTGACTGAAATGTACATCTGGTACTTTATTTGGGTAATCACATAACCTGAAAAAAATGTTTGAAGTTTTCTTTTATAAGCGAAAGTGGATATGAATAACAAAGCTCCTAACTTGACAGGAAGAGTAAAAAATGTAATACTTAGCTTAGTCTTCAGATCCTTCCTGAAATATTTATCACATTAAGAAGAATAAGATAAGGGACAATTCGCTAGAAGAAAGAAAAAGTCAAATCTTTTAGCCTAACCTTCTTTTTCCCTAGAGGACACATATTTTTATAAGTCTCAATTTATTCTAGATTAACTTCTGTGAAGTTTAATTATTGCTTATTACTGACTATACCTAAATAAGTTAACTATTAACAACTTGCTAGAGTAGTTAAATCTAAACATTAAATACAAATACAATGTATATTTAATCTTGTGGTTAATGATTCAATAAAAATATACATATCATAAAAGAAAATAGTAATCACAATTCATCATTCATGTATTTCTCTAATAACACTACTATTAGCTAACACTTATCAAGTGCTATGTACCATGTGCTTTGTACTTTGAATGAATTATCTAATGCTAAAATCATAATAATATCATTCACATTTTACAGGAAAGGAAATTTTCAGATGTTAGTTAAAAGACAAAAACATTATGAAAACGCATATGTTTTAAGTAATAATCCAAATTGATTTTAATATTTTTTTCTTTAGTGGAACAAAATTCTCAACTCTTAATTATGATAAATTGCTAGTGATGTATAAACATTCTTAAACTAAATGAGATTTAAAAGATCAGTATGAACTATTAACCTTTGTTTTTCTTTACAGAGATATTTTAAAAATATATTTTATTGATTATGCTATTACAGTTGTCCCTTATTTTATGAAATGTTAAAGGGACTTATCTAAGAAAAAGAAGATAAAAAACATGTATAGTAAAATGATAGCAAACTCACAACTATTAACAACCACACCTAAAACAAGAACAAAAACAAACTAAGCAAACAACTAGGAGCAGGGACAGAACCACAGAAATGGAGATCACATGGAGGGTTAGCAACAGGGGAGTGGGACGAGGAGAGAAGAGGAAAAGGTACAGAGAATAAGTAGCATAGACGGTAGGTAGAAAATAACCTTCGTTTTAAAGGTATTTTCATCAGCAATATTTTACGCTTAAGAGCTATTAGATGTATCGGTTATTATCTATTACTAAATACAGTTAAAATGCAAGTCCACACCCAATCTGAGCCTCGAGTTGGTTGGGGGAGGTCTGACCAAAGCCCTGAATGACTGAGAATTAGAGACTAGCTGCTAGATCACATTATTGGAAGGTAGAAGAGAGTGGAAAGGGAAAATTAAGGAAGTCCAGATATATTATGCAAAGAGGGAACTTTTATATAAAATATACAAGGGAGTCTAGAAACAAACAATTCAGATTCTTCTATTTTTCCAGTCATATGTTAAACATTTTTCACCACACCACTGGAATATAGCCATGTTCCTCTTATCCTAGAAATCTGACAACAGGTAGTGGCCACCCAAATATTAAGACTATGGTATGGAAAAAAGTATGTAGAAAATTGGAAGAATCAAGAAGCTTGATAAAACCCAAGTTCTTGGAGAACATGCATATTAAGGGAAGAATTTAGGCATGAAGAACAAAATAGATATGCAATTACCAGAACTAAATTAGAAGGTGGTGATTTGGTTACAAGAAAATAAATAACAACAAGGAGAACAATGTTTTTAGAATAGAGCACCAGGTCAAAATCAGACCAGCAGGAAATTGGTTCAGTGGTAAGTAAGCTGATGATTTAGTAATCACTGGTCTTTCTATCTTCCTTATCCAAGGGTCAGATTTTTTCAGAGCCCATGAAGGTTTGAGATTGGATATAATAGAAACAAGTAGTGAAGTCTGGAGATTTCAGGAACAGAGAATCAGACATTATAATATGAACTAAAATGGACACATATTAATCAAGAAATACTTGTTTTTTCTACTAAAGAAAACATGTTTTCTGTAGTGTAAGTTTATCTATATATTTTTATTGTAACTAAAAAGACAAAAGATAAAATCTATTTTTCTAAATATGTCCCAATTGATGAAAGTGACATCAAAATTTTTTGAAATTATATCATAATTTTTAGTTAGAAACTATGTCAACAGGATAGCTCAAAATAGTCAAAATGAAAAATTAAGAATTTATGTTTTAAGACTATAAAATTTAGCCCTGGCTGGTGTGGCCCAGTGGATTGAGTTCCAGCCTGTGAACCAAAAGGTCGCTGGTTCTATTCTCAGTTAGGACATATGCCTGGGTTGCAGGCAAGGTCCCCAGTGGGAGGTACATGAGAGACAACCACACATTGATGTTTCTCTCCCTCTTTCCCCTTCTCTTCTCCTCTCTAAAAAAAGATAAATAAATAAAGAATATATGGTTATAGGCATGTGAAAAGATGTTCAATGTCACTAATCATCAGAGAAATGCAAATTAAAAATATTATAAGTAAAAATATATAAAATTTTAATAAGACAATTTCACTAGCCAATTTTTAAAAATAAAACTGAACTGAAAAAAGCTAGATCTTTCAATCATGTTAATATGACCAAAAATGTTATTTTACCCTGTTTAGTTTAGACTCACACTCTAGGCACTGGATTATAGAGAGACTTGAAATGAATGTCAAGATTGACAATCTCCTGATACAAAACCAACCTTTCCAAGTCTTTAAAAGAAAACATGATTTATAAATATATTCTACCCACAAGAGAGGCTGAACTGTAGTTACACTATGGTATTGTAACCTCAATATTTATGTTTATTTTGCCTTTTACTTAATTTTTATTGGGAGTGAATTTTGCATACTTTAGGAAGGAGAATATTGTTTATTGCATAATATGTTTCCTGTCTATGATAATGTGCTGTCCTAAAAATTTCAACCAAAACACAAGAATGTACATATATGCAATAATGAAATTATCTATCCCAAGACTATACAATATATTCAGAATCCAGGAAGGGATCACAAATTAAATTCAGAGTACAGGTGTACCTCAGAGATATTATGGGTTTGGTTCCAGAACACTGCAATAAAGGAAGTATCACATTAAAATGAATCATAATCTTTTTGCATGCAGAGGGCCTGACCTTCAATTTGTACAAAATGCAACATCTGTGAAGTGCAATAAGGCAAAGTGTACTAAAATAAAACATTCCTGTATAACAAGATTGATCCACACAAACGTTCACCAGTGCAATATTTTTGTTTTTATTAATTCAATGTACATTAAAAACATATATATGTCAAAATATTTGATTTGGTGGCTTTAGTACTCACAGAGCCAATAGTAATTAAACATAGATTTATCATTAGGAACTTCTAAGATTCACATAGAATAGTTCAGAAAAATAGAACATGGAAAGTTGGAAGATTCTCCTCATACACTGAAACTGGGATGCTACAACTGTCAAATCAAGAATACACTCTACATGTGCATACTAATTGTTACACACATTAGCAATTCTACTTTTAAAAAAATCTATAAATGGGATCATCTTTTATTACTCTTTCAACTTGAGGTGAACATAAAGTAGACTTGACATTTTTATCTATTCAGGTCAGACACTCTTAACTCTACATGGTACAATCCAAGAGTCCCTCAGGAAAGACTGTTCAGTCTTAATGAATGCATAGGCTTGCTTTATGTTTTCCCAAAGCTAAACAAAGCTTACTCTGAGCTTGGCTAATATCCAGGTTCAGAGAGCAGAGAAACATGAGACCACTGTGAATATATTAATAAAAAATGCAGAGCACTGAGCATTTTAAGGAAATAAGAAAAGGGATAATAAGTTGTCACTTCAAAAATTGTCATGGGCATCTGAAAAACATGAAGCACATAGACCTAGCTAATGCTGAAGCATCCCCCATATTTTAAGAACCCATAAAGTAAGGCACATGTATGAGACAATTTCTGGAAATCAGTTTACCCAAGGATTAGAAATACAAACTTCATAAATGCAATTTCATGAAGTCAGTTTCTGGATTTTGAGTGACTTGCGAAATCTAATTTGTAGAAGGCACAGAGTCAGTTAAGTAACAATTACCAAATTTAAAAAATATAATACTTTATTATTATTTAAATCAAACCATTTATTTCAATCCCATGTAACATAACAGATAATGTAGAAGTTGAGACAAGATGCAGTTGGTCCAATAGAGATGCCATATAGCTTGAGAGGAACAGGAATGTTGACAACCAATGAGGATAATTTGTCTGAGAAACTTCCTTCAAAATTTATCAGATCACCAGCCTTGGTTTGATAACAATGGGAAATCATATTGAGTAGATTTATTAAGACATCACATGGTTAAATTAATTGATGTTGTATTTTTCTAATCTTTAACCTAATATGTAGTCTTCCAAAAGCAAAGGCAATGTATGATTTAATGAAACAAAAGTGTATTTAGTAGCTGCTATTTACTGGGTACTGCAGAAGATACAAAATAAATAAAATAGAATCCCATTCCTCAAGAAGTTTAAAGCTATTAGGGAAGATAAATATGTTTACCAGTGTATAATGAACTCATGAAGAAAATGGTACTTGCTGCAGTCAAAATATATGATGTACTAAAACAGCTTACTATTGCCCAATTTGTTGATTAATTACTTTTTAAAAACCCCACCTTAAAGGAAATTTGAAGTTTTTGAATCTTGTAAGATTTTCTTCTTTATGTCCCATGCCAGTTTTACCAAACATTAAAAAAAATGCTTATTTTACAATGAGAGAAGTATTGGAATTTTTCCCCACAGTAGTGGGAAGTATACCACAATACTAAAAGAGAAACAGAAAACAGCAACAAAATGCAACAAAACAAAAAAGCACACAATATCCCTAGAATTTCTGTAACTACATTAGTTACCTATGTAGTGTATTGACTGAAGATGCTATTTTTTAAATTCAGTTAGTAAATACTTCCATAGCTCTTACTCTTTGTCAGACACTATTGCTGTAGTACTCTCTCTTTCAAATGAGCGGTGCTTTCAATTTACCTACCTGCTCACTGGTATATTACACTATTCCACTCTTTCCTGTTCAATCATTCTAAATAAGAACCCTAAGTCTTTTCTCTGCTGCCTTCAATTTTAATGCATCTATTTAAAGGATTTTCCAGGTGATGGCATGCAAATAGATGATTTGTTTCTGAAGATAATGTAACCAATGTGTTTAATCATATGTTTACTAACTCTGATGCAATACCTGCCCTTCTTAGAGGCACCGGGCAAAAAATTTCATATACTTTACTAGTTGCTATCTCTGTGTTATCTCATTTAATACCCACTACAACACTGTGAGAGGGACACTGTATTCTCATTTTGAATTTATGGAAACTAATACTCAATGTTCAGAAAAAATTACCAAGGCGAGTATTTGAAAGGAATCCCTGACTCAAAACCCTGAGCTTTTCCCACTCTTGAAGACACTCTTGAAAGAATTCTGTCCTAATCCTGACCTGGAGAATACCTGGCATGTATGCTTCCACTCTTGTCTCCCATGTCCTTGGTAGGCATTGCTGAATAGTCAAAAGCCACTTCAGCCCAGTAATCTAGCTCCCATTGCAAAATGATTGAAATTGACATGGAATATTGAATAATTTTTAAAGTACATTTTATTGATTATGCTATTACAATTGTACCATTTTTTCTCTTCTTTATTCCCCTCTGCTCTGCACCCTCTACCCTATAGCATCTGCACCCCTCAGTTCATGTCCATGAGTCAGACATATAAGTTCTTTGACTTCTCCATTGCCTATACTATTCTTAACCTCTCCCTCTCTATTTTGTACCTACCATTTATGTTTCTTATTCCCTGCACCTTTTCCCTCATTCTTCCCCCACCTTCATTGATAACCCTCCATGTGATCTCCATTTCTGTAATTCTGTTCCTGTTCTAGTTGTTTCTTTAGTTTTTATTTTTGTTTTTTAGGTTCAGTTGTTGATAGCTGTGAGTTTGTTGTCATTTGACTGTTCCTTGTTTTTTATCTTATTTCTCTTAGATAAGTCCCTTTAACATTTCATATATTAATGGCTTGGTGATGGTGAACTCCTTTAACTTGACCCTATCTAGGAAGTACCTTATCTGCCCTTCCATTCTAAATGACAGCTTTGCTGGATAGAGTAATCTTCGATGGAGGTCCTTGCCTTTCATGACTTTGAATACTTCTTTCCACCCCCTTCTTTCCAGCAAGGTTTCTTTGGAAAAGCAGCTGATAGTCTTATGGGAACTCCTCTATAGGTAACTCTCTCCTTTCCTCTTGCTGCTTTTAAGATTCTCTCTTTATCTTTAACCTTCGGTAATGTAATTATAATGTGTCTTGGTGTGTTTCTTCTTGGATCCAATTTCTCTGGAACTCTCTAAGCATCCTGGACTTGCATGTCTAGTTCCTTCTCCAGATTGGGGAAGTATTCCTTCATTTTTTTTTAAATAAGTTTTCGATTACTTTGTTCTTCCTCTTTTCCCTCTGGCACCCCTATGATTCAGATATTGGAACATTTAAAGTTGTCCCAGAGGTCCTCAGCCTCTCTTCATTTTTTTGAATTCTTGTTTCTTCATTTTGTTTCACTTAGATGTTTATTTCTTCATTTTGTTCCAAATTGTTGATTTGAGTCCTGGTTTCCTTCCCTTCACTGTTGGTTCCCTGTATATTTTTCTTCATTTCACTTTATATAGCTTTCACTTTTTCCTTTATTTTGTGTCCGTACTCAATCATTTCTGTGAGCATCCTGATTACCAGTGCTTTGAACTCTGTGTGTGATGTGTTGTCTATCTCCTTGTTGCTTAGTTCTTTTTCTGGAGTTTTGATCTGTTCTTTCATTTGGGCAATATTTCTTTGTCTCGGTGCACCTGTTAAGTTATAAGGGGCAAAGCCTTAGGTATTCTTCAGGGTGGCGCAACCCACATTGCTGCATTGTGGCATTGTATGTGGGGGAGGTGTCAGAGAGGGAACAATGACTCTTGCTAGCTTGCTCTATTCTTGTCCTACTTTCTGTCATTTCCCCCACTATCCACAAGCAAATTGTGCCTTTTCAGATGCAGATGCCTAGGTGGGTGGGCTTGTGTATGTTCTAGGATCCCATGAACTCTCCAAAGGACTCTCCTGTGAGACTGAAAGTTTTTCTCACTAGTGCAACCCCTACAGGATTTGACAGCCAGAGTTTTTGAGGCTTTGTTCCCCTTCCTGGTACCATGGGATGCACAGTTTGTCTCACTCCCCAGTCATTCCTCCCAGCTTATCTGAATGTGGATGTGGAAAAACCTGTCTGCCAGCTGCTGCCTTGCCACACATCCTCTTCACCCCAGCTTCCTATCTATGCCCCTCCTTCCAGTCTAGTTAAATATTTCTTTAAATCCTTGTTTTTTGGAGTTCCAAGCATTTTAATTTTATGGCAATTCTTGTTCTTTTCATTTTTAAATTGGTTGTTATCCTTCTTTTGGTTGTGTGAGGAAGTGAAGTGTTTCTATCTACACCTCTATCTTGGCTGGAACTTGAGGTCAAATAGTTGTCATCCTTGCCATAATCCACATGTGAAACTTGTTATTTTATATATTTAAATGCCTTTAAATATGTATTTTAAGTGATATTCAGTCTATCCATAGTTTTCAGGTAACACTTTACTGAAACTGACAACAGAGAAAAAGAAGAAAGAAAAACACTCAAGTTCAGTTCAAGTGCTATGTTAGATTCTTTAAAAATATAATTTTTATAGTTAAAAATAAGCTAAAACTATTTTCCTCATCTATATAAGCAATATTCTTTGCTTAAGAAAGTTAAAAGGACAATTTTAATCTTAGGGTGATGATGCATAATTAAACATATAAATGTCAGATTTAGATATAACCTGGAATTCAATGAAGAAATGTGTGTTTTAGAATAATTATCTCATTGCTAAAACATATAAAAATATATGGAAGATATGAGAGCCACCTGTTTATTTTTTCTCAAGTTAAACAGAAAACATGACTTTTGATCAAATCCATGTATTAATTTAAATGAACTCAAAATCTCTTGGGCATTATGGTAAGTGGTTTGCTGCTTCTTAGCATTAAATGCATTTCTAGAAGTCTTTCATAAAACAGGAATGTATATAATTACAGTTTATTATTTACATCATATTATATTTTATTAACTAATTTTAATTTATACAATTAAATTAGTGAGAAGTATAAAATTTAAGGTTATTAGGCATTAGTGTATATTATATTAAAAAATACACATGTATGTTTTTCTGTTGCAATATGTAGCAATAAAAAGTAAGCACATGTTTTTTCCTTTATAGTACCATTGCCAAAATTGCCACAAGAATCTTCCGTTGATTTAAATTAAAACATTTTATTGTAGATATGCATTATTAAAATGAGCCTTCTCAACCAACATTTTTGTCTGGAGTGGTACAGAAACCAAATTTATAATACTGTCAAGCAATAATAATGGTAATAATTATACAAATAACAGTGACATTAGTACATTTATATACTAATTTTTGTTTTATAAAACATTCCACATACACTTTACTCATTTGACCTTTATAATAACTCCTTGATTGCTTATAGTGTAGGTCAATGATTCTCACTTCCAGAATTACAATTCAGTAGCTTAGGGTGGAACTAAATTTTATGTACTCATCTGCAGATAATTGAAAAGAGTGCTACTCAGAGTGCTGGTTCATTCAGACCAGCAATGGAGGTACTGCCTGGGACCTTGTAAAAAATGCAGAAACTTAGGCCCCACTCCAGACCTTCAGAATAAAAGCTTGCATTTTATCAAGATTCCCCAGGTTATTCATATGTACATTATATTTTGAGAAGCATTGCTCTAACTACACTATAAAGGTGGGTAATTATCCTCACTTTAAAGCTCAGTGTTCTTATCTATAAAATAGGTACTAATCAATACCTGTTTCCAAAATAAAATGTAAAGATTAAACTGGCAAGTTTTCAGTCAATGGTCTCTACTAGTATCACCATGCATTCATTTAACTTTTCTTATTTATTTTAAAAAATATTTTATTTATTTATTTTTAGTCAAAACAGAAGGGAAGGAGAAAGAAAGGAAGAGAAACATCAATATGTGGTTGCCTCTTGCATGCCCCCTACTGGGGACCTGGCCCACAACCAAGGCATGTGCCTTGACTGGGAGTCTAACCAGTGAGTGACCCTTTGGTTCACAGGCAAGTGCTCAATCCACTGAACCACCCAGGCAGGGCTTAACTCTTTAAAAAAAATTGATTACTTGCTATAAGCCAGAGACTCTATTAGGTTTTCTATATAAGATGGTGAAGAAGACATCCATAGTTCCCACCTTAATGGAGTTTCTAATCTACTGCAGGATTTATACTCATCACAATTGTCATGGTTATCATTACTGCCACCATCATTGTTATTGTTAGTGTTATTATTAAAGCAAGATATTAAAATGATATAATAGAAGTAGACTGAGAGGAGGAAACCAGATGCTTCTCTTAGGCAGCATACTACAACCAAAGCGAAGGAAAAGTTAGCGTATTAGTTTGGCTTTGTAGAGAGAGGGGTCTTGGCCAAATGTACTTATGGATGAAAGAAAGTATGAGAGAGGAATAAGGACAAGAATATATATGACCCAAAGTGTATGTCATTTTCAAAAGGTCATAGAGAGTTCTTTTTTATTGTTGGTAAATTACAGTTGCTCCCATTTTTCCACCATCACTTTATTAATAGGTAAAACATTTTTGATTGGATATACTAGACAGTAAAAAATAATACTTGTGAATTTTCTTTAGCTCCTTCCTCACTGGGACTGTGTGCCCAGGGCTTACCCACCTATTCTGAAGGTTTCAGAAATGTTCTATCCAGCTGTAGTTATGAAGACTGATTTCACATGAATTTGCTTTCATTTCTCAGGACTTAAGTCTCTCTCACATATGAATGGATGAACAGTAAGACAAACACACACACACACACACACACACACACACAGAACATCACACACAATTGCTTGACCCAATACTGTAGGGATAAAAAGTGAAGCATATTTGGATTGAATTTCTGCCTGCCTCAAAGTACACACTAAGAATCCATTGCTTTCATTGATGAATCTTTTAATTAGAAGATGGGATTCACTTTCTATTAGAAAAACTGGTTGAGACACTTCCTTTAAAGATAAAGCCATTGAAAAGTGTGCAACAATTTGGTAGTGAAAAAGGCAATTAGGCATATCCTGGAGCCTCCTTGCATTTGAATGCACAAACAAAATAGTCACTCCATTCAAGAGGTATTTCACCATGGCTCAGAGAAAAAAGGAGATGAATCAATGCTAATGAGTATTTAACAAATGTCCTCTTCCATTAATTCCCTTAAAAAATGAAAATCACCACCAGCCACACTACTTTGGTATACTGTTACTGAATCCCTACTGAATTTCTGGAAAAGAATGTGAACATCACACTTATATCACAAAAAGGAGCAAGCACTTTTCAGTCTATGAATTTACTACGTGTACTTAGTTTTATCATGCTTCACTTTAATGAGCTTCACAAATGTTGCATTTTTTACAAACTGAAGGCAAGATCCTCCACTTGCAAAAAGATTCTGACTTGTGTTATCACAATACTCATTTTATTGCAGTGGTCTGGAACCGAAGCTGCAATATCTCTGAGGTATGCCAAAATATCTACTATTTTACTTGAGTAATCAGCTATTTTGTGCCATTTAATTCATTCATTCATTGAATAACACCTATTTTGTGCCTATCTGTACTAACCATATAATTGGATTGAAATCTGTAAAATAATAATCCACTGTCTTTAGGAGCTCATTGGTAAGAAATTGGGTTAGACAGTCCATGAAATAGAGACAAAATTAAGACCACGTGTAAGATAACATGTAATGGAGAGTTGGAGTATGTATGTTTGTGTGTGCATTTGTGTACATATGTGTCTGTGCAGGAAGTCCAAGTATAAAAAATATTATAACATGCAGGATAATATGTTGGAGATGAATCATATTGAAAAGATGGGTATTGAAAAGAGTGCAGACTTTGAATTTGGCAGCTTTTAAAAGATAACAAAAGAGCCAGTTAAAAAGCTGAAAATCCAGTTGCACACTCAGAACTTTTTTGTACATATGATATCAAATGTACAATGTGATGTTTACATTGAATTTGACTGCTTATCCCACTCTTTTACTGTATCCAACAGGTTAGTAATACATATTTTTTAAAGATTTTATTTATTTGAGTTCCGGCCAAGATGGAGGCATAGGCAGTCGCACTGTGCTTCCTCGCACAACCAAGACTGAAAACAACAAAGATCGAGAAACAATTAACAACCAGAACAGAGGGAAATTAATTGAACAGAAGTCGGGCTCCAGTACATCCAGACCGGTAAGGAGCGGCGGAGTCGGGAGGCCTGCGAAGGGGGATCGAGAGGCGCTGGCTGGCAGGCGCGGGCGCGCAGGGTGCAGACAGGAGCGGATGGACCGGTGGCGGACGCTGGGCGCTGAAGCGCGGAGCCGACTAGCAGACCCAGTGAGGGGTGCAGGGCAGCTGGCTGTCCGCAGCCACACGTTTGCGCACGAACTAAGTGAAAAACGGGCAGCGCCGCCGCGTTTCAAAGCTTAAGAGCCCAGTCTGGGAACTGAGGCCGGGAGACTCTCACAGAAGACTTCTCGGGGAAACCCACAGAGTCCGAGAAAGTGCA